>CM076580.1:565316558-565517784 GCA_034641835.2 Pinus albicaulis | reverse complement strand
TTATATCTCTCTATCTCACCCCCCTAAACACACACACTCTCACCCTTTGAATATATCAATCTCTTTGTCAATCCCCTCCTCTCCCCATCTCTCTCTTCTTCCCTCTCTTCACTGTTGAACCCTTAGTTAAACTGAGAGGGGGGTTGAATCAGTTTAACACATACATGGACTTTTAAAACTTTTCTTTTAAATCTTATTTACACCTTCATTTCATGGTCAACTTAATATGTGAGAAATCTTAATCTGTGAGCAACAAGTATTACTATCAAACAGATTTGTTAATGTAATAGCAGATTGAATATGAGAGCAACAAGTATTAATCAGATGAGATAAACCACATCAACACATAAACATCATGCACAGAGACACCAGATATAAGTGGAAACCCATAAAGGGAGAAAACCACATCTTATTATTGTTGTGATGCAAAGGCAAGCTCCAACTCCCTCTCACCACTGTTTTTCTGCAGGCACCAACCCACAGGAGGCTCCAACCTCAATTCTGCAAGCTACAACTTGCAAGGAAGCTCCAACTCCCATCAATTTTCTGCAGGCACCAACCTACAGGAGGCTCCAACCTCAGTCAGCTACAACTGACATTTTATCAAGCTACAACTGGATGTGGAAGCACCAACTCCCATCTATTTTCTGCAGGCACCAACCTACAGGAGGCTCCTACCCGCCAACATAACTCACATCTATCAAGCTAACTTGCAGACTACGTCTAACTTCTTGATTTCTTTTCAAAAGAAAAAATCCTCATTGACACTTGATATCACTGCTTTTGCACCTCTTCTCTACCGTTCATCAACTCTTATATCAGACCTGCATCATCTCTGCTCAGCCCCTTCTTCTTCTTTGCTCAGCTCCTCCTTATTCACATTCTTCTTGCAGCTTGCTTATTTTCTTCAACTATCTTCAATTCTGCTGCACACTCTCTCCTCTTCTCATTCTCTTTTTCATCAACACTTATATCAGACCTGCATCATCTTTGCTCAGCCCCTTCTTATTCTTTGCTCAACTCCTCCTTATTCACATTCTTCTTGAAGCTTGCTTATTTTATTCAACTATCTTCAATTCTGCTACACACTCTCTCCTCTTCTCATTCTCTTTTTCATCAACACTATCCCCTTGGATATTACCCTGTTTTATACAAAAACAACTTCATGGCTGTTTGTATTCCACTGGGAATTCGAAATGGATGGCCATGTCTCTTTGCCTTCTGCCTTCTCATCTCTTTTCAGCTCACTCAGAAAAATGTAACTATAGGTGCTTATTTTAATATGATAGTGGGATATTTTCTCTCTTCTGGAGACTTGCCAATGCATCACAACAATATAAATTTAAATAAAACATTTATATTCAAATTTAAATGAGAACTCCAGCTCATTCGTTTTGTCTCTTGGCTTGCTGCGCATTTGTCTTTTCTCTGACTGTGTCTTTGCCCCTTTCTCTTCTCTGTATGCCTTTCTGTTTATGGCTGCTGCGTAACTTCTGTATTTGTGTAACTGCATTTTTTCATTTTTATATCAGCGCTTTATATATAAATGAATCTGCTGACTGTAATTCTAGGCCATATTCCAACGCTTTTCATGCCACGAGTGTCTTGTTGTTGTGGAACATTCCGTAAGCGGAACGGGCATATATCACAGTCGTATATTAATAATCGCCCTCCCGTTAAGCTGAGGCCCGTGGGTCTACAGACCACGCGGCATAGTTTAATACCACCGCAACAATGTTATATATATACATATAACAACGCCCTTTCATAGATACAAATAAGTAATTTCAACTCTCGGCATACATACACACTTCCTTTTTAAATCAAATCTCAACGTAATATAGTGAAGACATATTAAACATATAAGAACTCCTTTTGGGCCCACTTAACACACTTCCAGATGCAATGAGTCTTCTCCGAATGCCATTTATCGCTCCTACTCCGATTCCGATTCGATATGATTCCAATCATCACAATCGGCAATCAACACAATGCCATAATATATATATATATATATACCTTTTAATACCTGCTCCGATGCGATGCAAATCGGCGATCGCAAATCGCAATGTTTGAATGCCAAACCGGTTAATTGTTCCACAGCCTGATCCGATTCAATTGGATATCGCCAATCGCCTGAATTGATATCACTCAACTATTGCAGCTCCAATGTGCTCCGATTGTGATTCAATCGGAAATCTCCAATCGGTAATTGCAATGCGCTTCCACCTTTGGACTCTTCACATTTCCGATCCGATTGGGGAGGGGTCCCACCTTATAAAAAATTTGTTTTATGCGCTCCATAATATATATGCCTTGGACCTTTGGTTCTTTTGTTTTCGGGATTAATAATATGAAACTTATAATAAAGCACTCCTTTTGTATATATTTATGCTTTGAACTTTGTTTATATGATGCGCTGCACATATATGTAAGGTGATGGATATATATATTTTTCCGCTGGAGTGAAGCAATTCCCGGAATTATGTTTGTATATGTTATATGTGCTCTGCTTGTATATAACTGATATATATGTTTATATATATATTTTGTCACTGGAGTGAAGCGATTCCCGGAATAATGTTTGTATAAGTTATATGTATAATGCCGGTTGGAGAGTGTGATTCCCAGAATTTTATAACAGCTCTCTGCCTCTATCTCTACCTCTACTGCGCCGGTTAGAAAGTGCGATTCTTGGAATTTTATAACAGCTCTCTGCCTCTGTCTCTGCCTCTGCTGCGCCGGTTGGAAGGTGCGATTCCTGGAGTATGGTTCTGCATTATATGCGTAACGCCCGGCTTGGGGTATGATTCTCGGTATTTTATAACTGCTCTGCCTCTGCCTCTGCTGCTTCTGTCGTTCTGCCTCTGCCTCTGTCTCTGTGATAACGGCTCTGCCTCTGTTATATTCGCTTCCTCTGCCTTCATTTGCTTCTTTGCTGCCTCCATTGTATTCGCTGCTTCCTTTGCCTGTTTCTGCTTCAGCGCTGCCTCCTTTGCCTGTCTCTGCTTCAGCGCTGCCTCCTTTGTTTCCTTCATTTGCTTCTTTGTTGTCTTCATTGCCATGATAACAGCTCTGTCTCTGTAGCTATTTGTCTTACGCTCTCTATTTTAATTCATCTGCTCCTTGACTGATGCTACTCCTTAATTCTCCTTTTGCTGCCTTTGCTTCTTTAAATGAACTTGTCTCTACTGCTCGACTCTCTCTATATCTTGCTGCTATGCTGCTCTCTTTGCCTTGTTGCTGCCTCAGATGTTCCTCCTTTTCCATCTCCGTTGCCATCAATGACAACATTTCCAACAGTCTCCCCCTTTGGCATTGATGGCAACACATCCATCGATAATCCAATGCTTCCTCCAAATCTTCCTCTGTCTAGCTTCTTTTAGAAGAATTTTTCTTCTATTTCTTGCTTTTCCTCCCCCTTTGACATCAATGGAAAATGGTTGCACATTTCTCAGTGTTGATTCTTTCTTTGCATTTCTTCTCTCTGATATGAGTTTAGGCCTTCTTCTTCTGACTGTGTATCTTGCTGCTCCAAACTGGTGTATAAGGGTTGTTGAGAGAACATTTTTGAGATTATTTGAACTTGTATATACACATTAAGTCGATATCATTTCAAAGCATAGACTTCTTGCACTTGTATAGAGAGTAGGTGATGACAGCCATATATAATCAGACTTGTATAATGCGAACTGCATTATTGGATCAAGACTTAAGGATTGTGAATGCTCCATGTGACATATAAATCTTGCTTCAGCTATATTATAATCTTCATTCGAAATCCATATCTGTTGAGGAAATTGTAGTTGGAGTATGTCTTCTTCTGCAATACTCATCTGCAGTACAGTATTTGTTCATTTTTTATGAAGCTAATATGTCTTTTATAGCTGCGGTTCACTTTCCTTGCCTATTGGTGATGATTTGAGCTAGGATGCTGATAATAATCTTGCATTAAATAGCTGCAGATCCTTGTTACTGATATGAATCAACCAAAATTTGATCTAAGAAATCAACTCCCTTTACTGCTTCCATAATGTACTTTCACAACAAAACTTTGAGGCTAGATACATTCAATTTATTGTTTAGACTTACTTATCAACCAAGCACTTTTCTTTATGACATAAGGGGTTATGTATGTCAGTGATCAATCTCTTTTCAATGGTGAGATGTTAGCAAATCCTTTCTGCTGAAGTATGTTCGTGATAAATCAATAAGAGAGTTTTGAGCTTCAGCTGTCACAACTCATCCTTCATACTTTCGATACTTTAATTGTTCCATCATGATGATCTTTCACACGAATATATTCAAGTTGTTTACTTGAGATTTTAGCCAATAGGCTTCACCCAGTTTGTGAACAATCTTCAAAAAGAGGTCTTGAAGATATATGTACTAACTTCAGGAGGGCATGCAATTATATATATAGAGACAGATGCTGCTTCAATTCATAATATATTTCTTCAAATGTAAACCTAACGCTGATCGTTTAGCAATGATGCTGACCTTTTCATGCTGAATGCAGATAATAATGGGAATATTACCTTGAGGTTCTTTTGCCATAGTTCTTTGATCCTGTGAACCTGTATCATACTGCTGCTCTACTGATAATGCTTGGTAATATGTTGATAAGCATGCTTCTTGTACTTAACCATCAATAGATATTATTTTGATAAACCATGCTGAGATTTCACTTTTAGCTTGCACATTTATCCTTAATTAAGACATCCTTCATAAATTCTACTGTAGAGCTTTCCACTGTTCACACCAACAGTTATCGATATCCTGAAATTTATCTTGACATCTTTAACCATTTGCTTATTCTGCCATTCTATTCAAAGGAATGCCACTGCATTTTGTTTTCTAGGACTGCTCCAGAATCATTGCTGCTTTTCATACAATTCAATTGTTTTAACATATCTTGGTTCACCTCTGTGTCTATTCATCTGTTCACTATCCCAGTAAATTCCAATATTTCACATAACTGTGTGTAAATGCATCCCAAAATCTCATTGTCTAGTCATTTTTCCAAATTCGGGCTCCCTCTCCAGTCCTCTTCTGCCATTTAAGCACTGCTCCAACTCATCCCCAAGCATATTAAGTCTTTACCATAGGGTTTTAGTCTTCAATCAAAGTCTATTCTTAATAATTGCTCAATAATTCATCTGCAAACTGTATTACACGCTCCAGGTTCCGGTCCGACACTTTTACTCCGGGTTCTATTCTCCTCCTTTAACCTCAAATTCCGCCCGTTATACATTAAAGGGTTCTTTTATACTTTGACTCAGAGTTCCACCACTTCCTCGGTTCTGTCTATCCTTATGCAGAGTGCACACAACCACTCCTCAAGATCTCATGTGTTCACACGGATTTAATTCGACCATTACACAATAATATTAATTCAATGTCTCATATACAGAGATTCACACTATACATAATTGCAGGGAATAATCAGCAAATGCACAATACGCAAGGTATTCCTCACACAGGGTTTAGACGACAAATGCACAGCTTCACTGAGATAATTTCCTCGTATAATCCGACCAAGAAGACATAAAGCTATACATGAAACTTATTCACAATTCTTACAATTCATAACCGGCCAGATATTCAGCTCGGTGGCCAATATTCTCCTATTCTGTTACTGAAGGGGTTCTCTGTCTCTTTGTAGCTCTCGGGCTCCCTCTCCAGTCCTCTTCTGCCATTTAAGCACTACTCCAACTCATCCCCAAGCATATTAAGTCTTTACCACAGGGTTTTAGTCTTCAATCAAAGTCTATGCTCAATAATTTCTCAATAATTCATATGCAAACTGTATTACACCCTAATTCATGAATAAACCTTTGTATTACACTCCTTCAGGCCTTTTCAACTCCACTGCTCTGTCTCTAATTCCTTTTTCTTCCTGATCTCATAGCTGTTCTCATTACATGAAGCTCTTCTTAGATTAATTCCATGGGGTCTATATATGAACTGCTCTCCCCCTGGGATGTTGCTTCATATTTGTAACTGGTTAGATATTTTCTTTGTTTCCTAGAGCAGCTCCCCCTCAGACTATGCTACATTCATTATGTTATGGAGATAATAGGCTCCCCTTTTCTCTTTTCTTTCCATACTTTATTGGGGTTCTTCATAATGACTGCTCTTCCTTTTGATTCATAGTTTTGATTGATCTGTTTTTATTCCATCATATGTCTAAAGTTCTTTAATGTATATGGCAGATTACAATCTTTTGCTTTGTGACCAAGTTTGAGGCATACATAACATCTTATTTGACCAATGTGCATTTGAGCTGATGTATAATGCTTTGTTCCCCTTCTTGAATACATTTTACATTCAACATTTTTATGTCCAAAATTATTGCATGCATAACAATAGCCATGGAAATGATTTTTGTACCTGATGGAAGATTGTCTTTTCCATTTTCTTGCTTGAGGGGTTCTTCTCTTTTGTTGCATCCTTTGTTGATTGGAATGAATTTGTTTTGTCTTGCAATATGCTGCATTATGTCCTGGCTTATGACAAGAGAAACATGTGATATTTTTCATAGGAGGAAAGAACCTCCTTTGACAACTTCCAAATTTATTCACTTCATCTTTAGGAGCATGTGAGCCTTTAGCAGCTGATTGTTTCACCCTCTCATTCTCTGTTTTTTCATGTTGCTGCTTGATTCTCTTTGTTTCCTTACAAATCTTGTTCTTGTAGGCTTCTTCTTCTGTGGGAATTTGCTGAGCTGCTTCACTGTCTTTTACAGCTTTCAAAAAAATAACATTCTTATTATCTTCAACCTTGGACTTACTGGTTTCACCTTCATATCTTATCCCAGTATTTATAAGAGGTGACCTTTATGCATTTAGAATCTGGTCCAACTGTTCAGAGCTTTTCATTTGAGGAGTATTCATTAATAAATCTCTTTGGGCCTTTTCTAATTTCTTTCTTATGCTCACTACTTCTTCTTCCAGTCTCTCACATTCCATATTTTTCTCTTTCATTTGTTGCTGCAAAGTGTCTTCTACTTTCTTTGCCTCTTCAAGCTGTGTCTTCAGGCCAATAATTTCTTTCCTATCTTCATATTCTTTTTCATCACATATTTGTACCAATCTCTTAAGGTCTTTGTTTTCATTCTTCAATTTTTCTATTTCAGTCAGAGCTGTGTCAAGTATGGCTTTTTCTTCAGCTGAAATTTCTTCATGGCTCTTACTACCATTCACACTAGCAGCTACCTCATTTGATTGAACATCTTCTTTTTGACATGAATTTCTCTTTTTCTTAATTTTCTTATCCTTATTGTTAGTGTAGTCCTTCGTGTCTACTCCATGCATGAAGTGCAATCTATCCCAGATTTCTTTTGCAGAGGTTAAATCCATTATTAACTCAATATCCTTGTTATGAAGACTATTGAATATCACACATTTTGCCTTGACATTCCTATGTTGTTCTTTCACCGTGGGGGAGTCTGTGCAGTAACCATCACATACAAGCTTCCATACCTCAAGTTCATAAGCCAATAATCCTGTCTTAACCTTATCTCTCCATTCAGGAAAGTTTGTTGTATTTAGCACAGGTACATTTTGATAGTCCATGACTCAACCAGATCTCCTTCAAGCTATTAAGCTTACACCAAAGGAACTGGCTCTGATACCAATTGTTGAACTCTTAGTTAAACTGAGAGGGGGTGGGGGTGAATCAGTTTAACACATTCATGGACTCTTAAATATTTTCCTTTAAAACTTATTTTACTTCATTAACACCTTCATTTCATTAGTCCATGACTCAACGAGATCTCCTTCAAGCTATTAAGCTTACACCAAAGGAACTTAGCTCTGATACCAATTGTTGAACCCTTAGTTCAACTGAGAGGGGGGGGGGTGAATCAGTTTAACACAGACATGGACTTTTAAAACTTTTCTTTTAAATCTTATTTACACCTTCATTTCATGGTCAACTTAATATGTGAGCAACAAGTATTACTATCAAACAGATTTGTTAATGTAATAGGAGATTGAATATGAGAGCAGCAAGTATTAAGCAGATGAGATAAATCACATCAACACATAAACATCATGCACAGAGACACCAGATATAAGTGGAAACCCATAAAGGGAGAAAACCACATCTTATTATTGTTTTGATGCAAAGGCAAGCTCCAACTCCCTCTCACCACTTATTTTCTGTAGGCACCAACCTACAGGAGGCTCCTACCTCAATTCTGCAAGCTACAACTTGCAAGGAAGCTCCAACTCCCATCAATTTTCTGCAGGCACCAACCTACAGGAGGCTCCAACCTCAGTCAGCTACAACTGACATTTATCAAGCTACAACTTGATGTGGAAGCACCAACTCCCATCTATTTTCTGCAGGCACCAACCTACAGGAGGCTCCTACCTCAGTCAGCTACAACTGACATCTATCAAGCTACAACTTGATAGGGAAGCTCCAACTTCCTTACTCTTTCAAAAGAAAAACACTTGCTGATTTACCTTGGATATCGGCTCTGTTCTGTACCTTCTTCTCTGCTGTTCATCAACTCTTATATCAGACCTGCATCATCTCTGCTCAACCCCTTCTTCTTCTTTGCTCAGCTCCTCCTTATTCACATTCTTCTTGCAGCTTGCTTATTTTCTTCAACTATCTTCAATTCTGCTGCACACTCTCTCCTCTTCTCATTCTATTTTCATCAAACTCTCCTCTTGGATATTACCCCCTTTTATACAAGATAGCTTCATGACTATTTGTATTCTACTGGGAATTCGAAATGGAAAGTCATGTCTCTTTGCCTTCTGCCTTCTCACTCCTTTTATCAGCTTACTCAGAAATTATAATTGTAGGTGTCAATTTTAACATTACAGTGGGAGTTTGTTTTCTCTCGAAGACTTGCCAATGCATCACAAACAATAAAAAATTTAAATAAAACATTTACATTCAAATTTAAATGAGAACTCCAGCTCATTCATTTTGTCTCTTGGCTTGCTGCGCATTTGTCTTTTCTCTGACTGTGTCTTTGTCCCTTTCTCTTCTCTGTATGCCTTTCTGTTTATGGCTGCTGCGTAACTTCTGTATTTGTGTAACTGCATTTTTCATTTTTATATCAGCGCTTTATATATAAATGAATCTGCTGACTGTAATTCTGGGCCATATTCCAACGCTTTTCATGCCACGAGTGTCTTGTTGATGTGGAACATTCCGCAAGCGGAACGGACATATATCACAGTCGTATATTAATAATCGCCCACCCGTTAAGCTGAGGCCCGTGGGTCTACAGACCACGCGGCGTAGTTTAATACCACCGCAACAATGTTATATATATACATATAACAACGCCCTTTCATATATACAAATAAGTAATTTCAACTCTTGGCATACATACACACTTCCTTTTTAAATCAATTCTCAGCGTAATATAGTGAAGACATATTAAACATATAAGAACTCCTTTTGGGCCCACTTAACACACTTCCCAATGCAATGAGTCTTCTCCGAATGCTATTTATCACTCCTGCTCCGATTCCGATTCGATATGATTCCAATCATCACAATCGGCAATCAACACAATGCCATAATATATATATATATATATATATATATATATATATATATATATACCTTTTAATACCTGCTCCGATGCGATGCAAATCGGCGATCGCAAATCGCAATGTTTGAATGCCAAATCGGTTAATTGTTCCACTGTCCGATCCGATTCAACTGGATATCGCCAATCACTTGAATTGATATCACTCAACTATTGAAGCTCCAATGTGCTCCGATTTCGATTCAATCGGGCTCATGTCGATGTGCAATGCGCTTCCACCTTTGGACTCTTCACATTTAGATCCGATTGGGGAGGGGTCCACCTTATAAAACTTTGTTTTATACGCTCCATAATATATATGCCTTGGACCTTTGGTTCTTTTTTGTTTTCGGATTAATAATGTAAACTTATAATAAAGCGCTCCTTTTGTATATATTTATGCTTTGACCTTTGTTTATATGATGTGCTGCACATATATGTAAGGTGATGGATATATATATATATATATATATATATATATATATATATATATATTGCCGCTGGAGTGAAGCGATTCCCGGAATTATGTTTGTATATGTTATATGTGCTCTGCTTGTATATAACTGATATATATGTTTATATATATATTTTTCCGCTGGAGTGAAGCGATTCCTGGAATAATGTTTGTATAAGTTATATGTATAATGCTGGTTGGAGAGTGCGATTCCCGGAATTTTATAACAGCTCTCTGCCTCTATCTCTGCCTCTGCTGCGCCGGTTGGAAAGTGCGATTCCTGGAATTTTATAATAGCTCTCTGCCTCTGTCTCTACCTTTGTCTCTACCTCTGCTGCGCCGGTTGGAAAGTGCGATTCCTGGAGTATGGTTCTGCATTATATGCGTAACGCCCGGCTTGGGGTATGATTCTCGGTATTTTATAACTGCTCTGCCTCTGCCTCTGCTGCTTCTGTCGTTCTGCCTCTTCTTCTGTCTCTGTGATAACGGCTCTGCCTCTGTTATATTCGCTTCCTCTGCCTTCATTTTCTTCTTTGTTGCCTCCATTGTATTCACTGCCTCCTTTGCATGTCTCTGCTTCTTTAAATGAACTTGTCTCTACTGCTCGACTCTCTCTACATCTTGTTGCTATGCTGCTCTCTTTGCCTTGTTGCTGCCTCAGATGTTCCTCCTTTTCCATCTCCGTTGCCATCAATGACAACATTTCCAACATAATACTGCTATCAAGAAAAACACAGAAACTCAGCCCAAAAAGACAGCAGAAAAAACCAACATTTTGACCAAGAAACCAAACATAAAAAAAGACAAAAGTGTCCAGCCAACTGTTGAACAGAGTACCCCTAGCACTTCAGCTAGCGGTCCTAATAAAACTGTCCCAATTACCAGTCCAAAAAAGGTTCAGCAAATCAAAATTGTTGAAAGGAATTCAATTGAAAAGACAGATGTAAATATCAACAAGTCAATTATTCCTTTCAGCCTTGAGGGAGAGATTGCTAAGATAAAAATTACCATTCCCCTAGCTGAACTAGTAACCCAAGAAGTGTACAAGAACTAAGTTTTGAAAGCTTTGAACCTAGGAAGTGATACTGACACCTTAAACTTAACAGATGACAAAATTGAGTTGTTGTTTGGTCCAGAGGTTGAAGGAAAATACCAAGAAGGGGTTGTCCCTCCCTTCTATGTTAGTTTGAACATACATGAGAAAATCTTACATAATGCCATGTTAGATTCTGGAGCTTCACAAAATCTAATGCCCAAGGTAGTAATGGAAAGCTTAGGCTTAGAAATTACTAAACCATACAAAGATTTATATTCCTTTGACTCAAGCAGAGTCAAATTTTTGGGTTTAATCAAAGATTTATGTGTTAACTTGGCTCAAATTCCTGCTAAGAGTCTAGTAATGGACATACTTGTAGCTGATATTCCTCCTAAGTATGGCATGCTCTTATCAAGATCATGGGGAGCCAAACTTTAGGGAAGCCTTCAAATGGATAGGTCTTATGCCACCATCCCTATTTTTAACCAAAACAGAAGATTATACCAGGAATCTCACATGAAGTACATGGTGAGAAACATAGATAAACTGAACGATTCCCCAATCTATTCCATTCAATCAAGTTTAGATTCATTTATCTTGTACAATGAAGATAAAATCACTCAACAAGATAAGGAAAACATGGACCAAATCAGTTCACCAGAACAATCAAATCTTCCCTCGAATCAAATTCAAAACATTGATAATCAACAGCAACAAGAAAACAAAAATGAGTCAAATATACGTTGGACAATAAACTTTGATGGGTCCTGTAATAAAACAAGTGCAAGGGCAGGTGTTTGGATTCAAAATACGAATCAATTTTTTTCATATAAATTAGATTTCCCATGCACTAACAATATTTTGCCGAGTATGAAGCACTTCTCCTAGGCTTACAATTTCTTAAACAATTAGAAGCCCAGAGGATATCATTATTAGGAGATTCTAAACTTATCATAAGACAAATCAAAGGAGAATACTCTGCTAGAAATCCAACGCTCGAGGAATATCAGAACGTTGCCCTTGATTTATTGAAAACCTTTGAAAAATATGAACTTATTTTCATTCCTAGAGCACTAAATCATCTAGCAAATGAACTCGCTTTCAATGCCAGTAACTGTCAAATACCTGAGATAAATGAACAGATTAGCGTTAAGGTAAAACACAGGCTTGTTGTGCCCGATAACAAAGATCACTGGCAAGTGTTTGACTCTGACAAGCACATAGATGATTTCTTAAAATCAGAAAATGATTTCGGCATACCAATAGCAGAATCCAGCCAAAAAGAAAATTGTTTGTATATCGAACAAATCCCAGAAGCTGAAATAATGCATTCTGCTGATATAAATCATTATGAGAATCCTTTTGAAGCAGATTTAATTGACAACGCAGACCAAGAATACTTGGAATTTTTACAATGTAAGAACGATTCAATTCCAAGAGGTCTCTCACCTCTGGAACACCTATTCGACTTTAATGATATAGCCAGAGAACCAAAAATGGAGCCTGTGGAAACGAATGTAGAAGAGCATAACATAAGCAGTCTAGCAGAACCCAAGATGATCAAACTGTCCAGCAATCTCCCAGCTCACATAAAATTGCAATACATAGAGCTGCTCAAAGAGTTTAAAGATGTTTTTGCTTGGGGATACAAAGACCTAAAATCATATGATACCAGCATCATCCAGCGCAAGATTCCCCTGAAGGAAAATCAAAAGCATTTTAAACAAAAACTAAGGAGAATAAATCCTCTCTTACTACCTTTAGTTAAGGCGGAGATTGAAAAGATGCATGATGATGGGATCATAGTACCCATTAGATTTTTAGAGTGGGTATCAAACTTAGTTTCTGTTAGAAAAAAGACTGGAGAAATCAGGCTCTGTATCGACTTCAAAAATTTAAATAGAGCCTCTCTAAAATACAACTACCCTTTGCCCAAGATGGACCATATACTTCAGAGGGTAGTTGGGTCAAAAAGGATATCACTCTTAGATGGGTTCTCGGGTTACAACTAGGTGTGCTCCCAAGCGATCAAATCAAAACTGCTTTTACCACACCTTGGGGCACCTTTATGTATGTCAAAATTCCTTTCGGATTGATGAATGCAGGGGCCACCTTCCAAAGGGACATGGATATAGCCTTCTCCAAAAATATTGACTATTTCATTATCATTTACCTTGATGACATAACCATTTTCTCAAAGACTGATGAAGAACATTTGATTCACTTGAGAAAGGTTTTTAAGAAGTGTAGGAAATTTGGCTTATCTATGAATCCTAAGAAAACACTCTTTGGTCTCCAAGAAGGTAAACTTCTTGTCACATAATTTCAGAAGAAGGAATCAGAATAGACCCTACAAGGATAGATGGCATATTGCAGATCAGCCATCCAAGAAGCCTCAAAGAATTACAATCTTTCATTGGAAAGATTAATTTTTTGAGAAGGTTTATCCCCAATTTTTTTGAGCTATTAAAAATCATTACGAACATGCTTAAGAAAGATATAGGTGTAAAATGGACTTTACCAGCTAAACAATCGTTTGAACTGGTCAAACAGGCTCTTACTCAAACACCAGTCCTAGTTAGTCCAAAATTCACTAAAGACTTTTATATCTTTTCTTTCGCATTTGAGCATACAATAGCTGCAGTTTTACTTCAAAAGAATGACATGGGGCAAGAAAAACCAATATCCTTCTTATGTAGGGCCTTAAGAGATGCTCCCCTCAAATATAACATCATGGAGAAGCAAGCCTTAGCATTAGTGAAAGATTTAAAGTTCTTTAGGGTCTATATTTTACACTCTCACATAATTGCTTTTGTTCCACATACTGTTGTCAAGCACATTCTAAGTCAAGACCCTGATGGTAAAAGGGGAAAATGGATTGCAACTATTCTTGAGTATGACTTAGAAATCAGGCCCACCAAACTAGTTAAAGGGCAACGATTAGCAAAACTTATGGCTGAGTCTAACTTCCAAGCACTAGACATAAATATGGTAGATGTGTTGGAAGAAATAGAGTCTACTTCTCCTTTCATTGAAGAAACATTTCCGAATTCTCCTTGGTATGCTGACATTATTTATGTTCTTTCATATTTTAATGCCCCTCCTTCTTTGTCTAAAACCAAAGCCATATTTTTGAAATAAAAAGCTTTAAGTTTTTGCATCTTAGATGGGGTATTATATTGGAAAAATGCTACTGGAATTTTTCTTAAATTTTTACTTGAAGATGATGCAGGGAAAATCATGCATGAATTGCATGATGGAGAATGTGGAGGACACCTCTACTAGAAGGCCACAACAAACAAAATTCTTAGATATGGTTACTATTGGCCTACCCTTGTCCCAGACACTCAAAATTTGGTCATGTCTTTCTATAAGTGTCAAATTTTTTATGGCAAAAGAAAACTTATTCCCTTACCAGTACATCCTATCAGAATTGAGGCACCTTTTCAAAAATGGGGTTTAGACTTCATTGGGGAAATTCATCCATCCTCCTCAGCTCAGCATAAGTGGATCCTCACAGCCACTGACTTCTTTACCAAGTGGATAGAAGCTATACCTTCTAGGAATGCTAATGACTCCGTCATTATCAAGTTTCTTGAAACCCATATCTTATCCAGATTTGGTTTTCCCAGAAAAATCATAACAGAAAATGTTGCCGCTTTTAAATCTAAGAATATGGGTGATTTCTGTTACAAATACCACATAACCTTGGGCCATTCCACTGCTTACTATCCCCAAGGAAATGGATTAGCTGAATCTTCCAACAAGAGTCTCATCAATATCATCAAAAAACTGTTGGAACAGAATCAAAAATCATGGCACAGTAAGCTGGTTCATGCCTTATGGGCTGATAGATTAACTACAAAGAAATCAATAAATATGTCCCCCTATCAGCTAGTTTATGGCATGGACGCAGTTTTCCCACCTCATTAGGAGTTCCAGTCATGAAACTTCTTCAGGAAGTGCAGATTGAAGAGAATGATATGCAGAGAAGAATCAACCAAACAATCCATTTACAGCAGACCAGAGAGGAATTATATGAAATAACATAGTTAGTCCAAGAAAATATGAAGAAGCTATTTGATAAGAGGACTAAGGCAAAAAATTTCCAACTTGGAAATGTTGTTCTTAAATGGGATTCAAGAAGAGAAGAGAAGGGAAAACATGGCAAGTTTGAGAACTTATGGAAAGGGCCATATATTATCCATGCTGAGAGGGGTCACAATGCATTTTTCTTGAAAGAATTGAATGGATAAGATCTGTATGGAGGTCCTATCAATGGCAGAATGCTAAAGCATTACTTCTGCCAGGAATCATGAGTTTCAAAGAATTTTATTTTTCATTGTAAATATCAGAGTCTGAACATTGCATTCAAGGTTATAAAAATCAAAAATACAAAAACAAAGAAGAAATAAAAGAGGGCAGATTGTCAAAAAAACAATAAAGGTACATCCACATACCAAAAAGAGAAACAAATCTGAAAGTGTGCAAGCTTAAATGCCACTCCTGAAAAACACACTTTTAATTAGTCGTACAGCCTAGTCTTGACTGATTAGTTTTAAATTTTCTGCTAATAGGATAGTGAATTCGATTTTCCAAACTTTTTAATCTTGGCTTATCAGTAGATAGATTAGGATAGAAGCAAACTGGTTCTTATATGTTCAAAGCTTGAACCAGGGAAGAAAGAAGATGCAGCTCAAACAAGCCTAAAAATAGAGCTAAAGAATAGAGAAGGATGTTCTTAAAACTTTCAGATCTTATGCTTTCACCATTTTGATTTAATTTTCTGCAAATAATAACCTATGTGCAGCTTGTTTCTATGCCATAGAGCAGCAACAAGTTAGACTGTTCAATCCTGACTTGTATGCTTTTAAATTTCTGTTTTAGAAATTAGAGAATGAAAATTTGTTAGACTGTTTAATCCTAACAGATAGTAGTTAGGTAGAGAAGCTTATGAAATCAACTATTTAATCTGAGTTCATGGAGAAATAAGAAGTATAAATAGATTAGATTTTTTCTTTCAAAAAGAATAAAATGTTGTAAGAGAGTTTGCCAATCCAAGTGCACTCTATAGAAGAAAAATGTTAGATCAGTAGGATTGGGTAGGTAGAAAGATTGTATTGATGAAGTTCCATTGTTTTTCATGGCTGCTAACATTGTCAAAATAGAAGAAGATCATCTAAGTAAAGAAAGTAGGCAGCCCAATGGATGAGGCACTGATCAGCCTCCCAAAGAATGCAAGACTAAAGTTCTTGATTCCTTCAAGAAGGCACCATCCCCAAGTGGAGCCACTGTTGGCCACCTATAAAATTTGTTACAATCAAAAGGTGGCCAAAACATTTTTTGAGCCTTCAAGAAACACTTTTATTGCTAAAAAGTGTTATCTCTTGAAGACTTTTGAAGACATCATCTCCTCTGTCCAAATCTTCACTGTTGTTTCCATTTCAAACTCTGAAATCCTGTTGATTTCAAAGAGAAAATACTGCTGCAAAAAAACCATTTTCCCCTCCTTCCACTTCACAAACTAACCTCCATTTTTTACCCTTTTTTCCATAAAAATCCTCTATTTTTCATGAGTTTCCCTTCTTCCATTCATGAAAGTCATTTTCCATAGTTTAAAACTCATTTTTAAACTATACCAAAACCCCCAAATCCATTGAAAACTCTAAAAAAATTCATAAAAAACAAATTTTTATTACTACAGACTTAAGCCCCCTTTGGCTAAGTCCTAAAAACCACTTCCCCCACATGCCCTTGCCTTACAAACCAGGCGCTAACCCCTCACAGTTCTCATCGCATCGCAAAAGTCCAAGTGCGCAAGTCTTTTTGCCATGTTTAAAAGGTTCTGATGCGATTAAGCCCATGTACACACCCCCCGATCATATTATCATTTTATGTAACCCGTGGGCCCGCCATCGGGCGCTAAATCATTGAAATAATTCATTCCCGATGGTCTCTTTCCTTTGTTAAATAATAAAACCCACTTATCCAAAGTTTTGGTCTAACGCCCATACAACGATTTTTTAAATGAAAAATGGTTAGATTAAAAAGACCCGAAGCGCAATTGCATCGGAGAAATCCACGATGGGTTGATTATAAAGACCCGCATCAAACTTTCCGATGCGATTGGGTCACATATATGTAAACCCCGCCCCCGCCGCTTTTCATTCCATATAACCTATGCCCGGGACCAAGAGTTTAAGTCCCGAGGCGCCATTCGCATCACAAAATTCCAATGGTTAGATTGAAAAGACCGGGCCCAATAGTTTCGATGCGATTGGCCCTTTATTATATACGCCCCAGTAATATTGTATTTCATGAAGACCAAAGGCCCCGCAGTCGGGCGCCAACCTTTTCATATATATATATTCTGCCACCAAAACCTTTGTGTTATAAAATTTTCTATTTTTCATACATTATAAAGGGTTTCCGCCAGTTCGCTTTAAAAAGCAATCCCCGACCATTGATCTTGGGTCGATCAAACGACTTGCGCAACATCGCATCGCAACATTTTCATTGAGCGCATTTAACATAATGCCCCCTCCGATCGTCGATCCCCGATTCACTTTCCGCCGTCGATCTAATCTGCAGATCGACGGACTGCGCTCAATCGCATCGCCCGCCGCAATCGCTCAATCGCATCGCATTTTTCAATTGGTACATTTGTTTGTCCCCTCCGATCACCGAGTTCCGATTCACTCCCCACCATTGATCTAATCTTCAGATCAACGACACGCACTACATCGCATCGCAATTTTTTTGCTGAGCGCTTTAAACATTGTTCCTCCGCCGATTGCGATCCACTGATTGGATCTAGACCGTCCACGTGTTCAGATCGGACGGTCCTAGATCATTCCGTCTTATTCTTCCCTCCCCTCTCCTTTTACCTTCTCTTGGCTGATCTCCACCGTTGGATGCTGCCATCCAATGGCTACGCTCCTCCCCACATCCTCTGCAGCAGTTTAACCCACAACGCAGGATTTATTGATATTTTTTGTGTTTTGCAGGATTAATGGTTTTCCATTATGTTGAAAGAAAAGGCCAAGGGCTGGGAATGAAAATTCCCACACCTTTGATTTATCAAAGGAAAACCGTTCGCATGGTTCAAGATCCACGTTTCGTCAATGCTTCATGGGCATTGATGCCTTGAGAGCCCTGAACGGCCTGCACATCAACAAGACACTGTGATTTTAATCACAATTAAAAGAGTATCAGTTTTGAAGATAGAGCACAGCAGAACAGAATATTGAAGACATATTTGCAGGGATTACGGCTAAGATTGATTATCAAAAGCCTAATCCCCCAAATTAAAACACAGTTAAAAGAAAATCATAAGTTTTCAACAGACAGAAAGGCCTCCACCGCCACATCTGAGGCGAATTGATTCCTCCCAGCTACCACGAAGCCACCTGTGCCTCAAAGAATTCAAACAAAGGCCGAAGTTATTGAGAAAAATCAGATATTTTCCTCAGCGCAGCCATAGAGTTAATTTTGCTAAGAGAATTTAATGCAAGAAATATCAGCAGAGTTACTTTAATATAAAACAGAGCCTCAAAGGTCAACAAAATCTCCCACCGAGCTTAACTCATAAATGTAAATCAATTAATACAGTAACACACCTTTAAACTTCTCCATCGAGCCCCTCAAGGCCGAGAAGTCATCACTCTGTATTAATTATCCTGAGAGATATTTTATCAAATCTCACCTCCTCATTCTTCTATAAATACTGCTGTAGAAGATGAGAAATTGTTGGTTGATCACTAGTTGTAATACTGAAACTCTCTGAAATAATACATAGTCTGTTGAAGTTGAAGAAGAAATTGAAGTCTTGGAAGCCCTGATGATGTTGTTGCATGCTTGTTACTAAGAAGGCTCTATCATTGGATCCATGAGCTTGGCTGTTGGTGAAGTATTCTGAACTGTTTAATGTTTTCTCCTTTCCTGTTCCATTACATTCCATAATTTCCTGCCTACGTTGGTTAGGTGTAGGCTAAGAAATGACTCACTGAGAGCACCTTGGGCTTTATTCATCGTAACAGCACACCATGTTTTCTTATACCTTTCTAAAGTATTTTAGAGTCTTTAATCTCTCTCTTTAGTCTTAATGCTTGTTTATTTCCTTAATAGTTCGAATATTTGGTTTCGGCATGATTTATGGTTTTCCCTGCTTGTCTCCTACCACTTAAAAACTGTTATTGAAGTCTCCCTTTGAAATTTTTTGTTTACAGTGAGTCAAGGAGGTTTGTTGTGATCTTGCCCTTTGTCCTTGGTTAAACAGTTGGCTTAAAGGTCGTTATAATTGTGATCATAGATGTATTTAGGTGTTCCCTCTTCTATGACTGCAATTATCAGTGAATCTTTTATGTTTTCTAAATCATTTGAAATAAAATCTTTGAGGAAATAGGGTGTTCCCTGAATCTTAGATTTCATTTTAAAAGTTGTTTTGAAATCCTTATTTGCTTAAAGGTGTGATTTATAGAATTCATGGTTAGCCCTGTCTATCAAAAAGCTCTTTATTGTTCAAGTTATGTTTTCGAATTCCCTTTGTTGAGAATTTAAATTCTCTTTCCAAATTATTGATGTCCATCTCATTCCAAAAACCAAAGGATCCTGTGGCCAAGTTAGCTTTTCCCTCTGATATCCCATATCCATTGATAAGTTTGTCATGACCTCTTTTTGACTCCATTGCCCAATGAAGCTACTACTTCCTTTTTCTACCTACCTTTCCCAGATCTTTCATTTTCTGATGTATAAATCCAACCAAACAAACAAACAGATGCCTGCACTTAATAACTAGTCTAAAACCAATACTCTAAGCACACAAGATAAATCTTTAAAAAAAAACATTTGAGAGATCCATCTCTGAGAACAAGAGGACTATATCCTGTAACTCTAAACATTGGTTCTGATGTTGCCTTGTCTTTTGATTTTCCAAACTATCAGAACACGGGACACCAACATGTGCAATTAATTTTCCACAAAATATTAACAGTGGAATGATTCTATATTTTAAAAGAATTTAAATATTGTGAGATCAGGGGAATCTAGGACATATGCATGCTTAATGTATATATTTTCTACACCTATGCTGCTCTTTAGGCCTTTTGTTCCTCTCACCACTTGTTAGTCATCAATATTTTTTACCTGTTGTTGATGACTAGTTTCCTTAGCTTAGTTTTCTAGAAGCTAATCTCAAAACTGTCAAATCTGTCATCTAGAAAACACCCCAAAACAATTTTTGTCCTCCTACCCCTTCCTGTCAGTCTATGATGAGAAAAAACTTTAGTTGTCAAGTCCTATCTGATTTCAGCAAAATATCCCTGTCTATAGCTATCATAGCTGTAAATTATTTGCCATCATTTACCCTTGTTTCTCATGCCATTCACTATCCAACAGTTGACAAAATGTCTACAACCCTATCCCTGGTCATCTTGTCATTTGAAAATCTGATCATGCCTGAGAAAACATTCAGAATCTGTCAAAATTTTCCCTAAGTTAGATAGTGGTGTTTAGGGAGTCTTTTCCTTGGCAAAGATATCCTAAGCCAAAAAACCTCTGTCTAGTACCAATCAGCCATAGATTGTCTTCCTGTTCTGCAAAACAAGTCTTGATCCATCCATAGGTCATGCACGACTAAGATGTCACTCTATATAATTTCAGAAAAAGTTCACAAAGATCTAGATCAGGAAAAGATGAGGATGTTCACTATCTAAAGAAATATACTTAGATCAGGAAAAATATCCATGAAATACCAAAGGACCTCTCCAAGGTTCAAAATCATATGTTTTTACATCTTTTCAAGGGTGTAATTGAATGTTGATCAATATACAGATGAGGGCACAAGGACAAATTTCAATAGGTCCGTCATTATGAATTAGTTTTCCATCAGTGAAACCAATGGAGTGCAGTGAGCGAAGAGCAACTAATAGGTATGGTTTTAAATCCAAGAACTACCTGAAGAATAGAGATCATCCTCCAAGTCACATGAATACAAAAGACTGATGTAATGCTAATCAACAGTGTTTCAGTATCTCCTCCAAAATCAGTACTGCATAAAATTTCCAAAGAGTATCATCATGTAGGGCATAAGAAGACAACTGCTTCTTATGTTACCTTGAGCCTGGGATGTGAACATTAATCAAATAAATTTCAAGGTACCCCTGAAAACACAGTCAAAGGAAGGTTAGTCAATGATGTTTGGCAGTAAGCGTTCTCCATATACAAATCACTTTGTTTTTGATCTAGTGTTCTCAGTGATATTTTACAAAAAGAATATGCATCTCAGATAATGCCTCATAAAGAAAATCAGACTTTAGGTTCAAGTGATTTTACCAATGAAAAATGTCAAAATTCACTTTGTTTCGTCTTGGTATTCTTCAAGCATAGACATATACTGCAGAGAAGTGACACAGTGTTGAAATAGATAATATTTCATTTGTATAATGATAACTTCCTTCATAAAAATCAAAGGCTTAAGAAGACATGATGTGGCCTCCTTCACAAAAAAGCAAAGGGCCAACATGTTCTTAAGTAACTTCAGAGATTGTTTTTCACCACCTCCTCCAAAGATGAACAGTGGATGCATTAGCAGGGTTTCAAAATTGTGTTTGATAAAGGTTCCTGTTTAAAAAACAAGTTGAGAAATAATGATGAAACAAATGAGAGATGATAAGTTAAAGGCCTCTGTTCTTATGTTTACAAAAGCCTTCCTTCAAAGGATAAATCAGAAGTTATAGTTTTTAACTAAAGAGCAGCCTCATCTAAATGGCCAAGAAGGTAGAGCTAGCTTGGTTTTACAGTGATTTCTGCAACTGAATACAAAGAGACAGTGTGAATGAGAAAGGGCATAACACAGTGTTCCAAGTTTCACGACAGCCTTCGAGGAGATAAAACACATCACAGTCTTGGAGAAAACCTTCAATGTGAATAAGAACAAACACTGTTGTTTTTATATGGTTTTAAGAAGTTGCATTAGTGGTTTTTAAAGGTCATCTCCTTGATAAACAACAGTAGGTCAAATCTTGGTTTATAAGGACCTCCTTAATTCAAAAAACAATGGATACATGGTGTTTTCAAAGGCTGTAGTGAGAATTTTTTTATTAGACCCTTTTAGATAATGTGCTAGGTCACAGTTTTGGAGAAGACCATTGCAATCTATCCAAGTGCCTTTCCCAATGGATATACAAAGAGAACTTTCATAATCAAAACCATGTTTCTTGTCTGAAATTTCAAATATACACAGTGATAAGAGAGACAAATATCACAAGAGAAGTCTTAATGAAGAACAAAGGGACAGGTAAAGTCTTAATGAAGAAAAAGGGACTGTTTGAAAGGAGATGATTCAAAATGACAAGTGGAAAAAAACACAGCTACTCCTTAAAATGATCTATTCAAAGCGCAGAAGGTTAAAGACACTTTAATATAACCTCCTTCAAGAGCAGATGGTTAGAAAAACACAGTGATGAAAACCTCCTTCGAAGAGGGCAGTTGGTTTGGAAAACTTCAACAATGGCCTCCTTCAAAGAAAGGAAGAGGGTCAGCTCTCCAAATGTTTTCACACATGAAACATCTCATTCAAAGGGCTAAAGGTGTAATGAAGCCATACTTCACTTTCAGTCAAAGGGTGCCTCCATCAAATGATAAAAGGCAGAGTTTTAAAGGACACAGGAAATTTTATATTATGAGGTGTTTTCAATCAGAAGATAAGCTCAAATTTTAAGATTGAAATACCACCTTCAAAAGGGAAATATGGCACAGTGTCTTATAAAATAAGTTTTTTTTTAGAGGCCTCCTTTGTGTAAACAAGCAAAAGGAGAAAACACCGGGAACCAGTTGTCATGATTAAAAGGCCACATCTCTTCATAAAACAATGGACACATGGTGTATTCAAAGTGCTGCAGTGGGAAAGCTTTTATTGGCCCCTTTTAGGTGATGTATTAGTTTTTTGTTTTCCCTTAAATGATCTTTTCAAAGCAACAAAAATAGAAGATTTTCATTGTGATTTTTAGAAGCTGCGATAGTGGTTTTTTTGGTAACCTTCTTGTAGACTAACAGCAGAGAAAAACACAATTGATATAAAGGACCTCCTTTATGAAAAAGGCAACCCCTCACCATTGTGCACAAAGTCATTTTTTGAAAAAGAGGGTTACAAAGGCTTTAATATTTTAAATAACAAAGGAGGGGAGGAGTTTTTAAAAGTCTGGATTGAGTATAAAATGCATGGAGCCAACGTTTATTTTCACTTTGCACGCCGAGCCATTGAGGAAAAACAAGTATTGAGCAATTTGAATCATTTTCTAGGATTGATTTTATGCGCGGCATGCCTGTACAGTTGTGTGGCGTGCCTGTAGGCATCCGACAAAAGGATTAACACACAAGCGCGGCGCGCCTGTAGCACTGTGCGGCACGCCTGTGCCGGCATTCAGCAAGCACCCAGGGCTGACCCGACAACATTAGCGCGATGCGTTTGTGCCCGTTCAGAGCCCGCCTAACACCAACCATATCTGAACGCATGCCCGTTCAGGCCTGCCCGTCCCACTAACCACCTTTGAATGTTGTTTTTCCACCTGGACCACTATCAACACAGGTCATCAAAAGAACTTCCAAAGTGCCAAAGCAGTTTTCACACAGTGGATTCATCTCTAATAACACTAGGGATAGTTTTCAAAAAGGTATTTATGTCTCTTGGCCTAGTTTTGATTTGAGGAAAGGTTTGAAGATCACAGTTCTAAAGGAGAAAAGCAGTAATTCTAAGAGAGACTAAAGGTCTGTTTGTTTGCAAAGATTTTTTTATCAAACAAAGGAGAAACATTTTGTGCTAAAGAACTGATCTTCATCAAAGACATTGTTTTTCAACCTAGGAAATAAAGATAGTGATTTCTCAAAAGGTGAAAACATAATCATTTTCAAAGAGCAGCCTAAAAACCACAGAGGAAACAGTGATAAAGGAGGAAAGATTTGTTTTCAATTTGAAAGATTTTTATTGATGTAAGTGGTTGAAGATAGCACAGTCTTCAAGGAGAAAAGAGTTTAGGTGCCCAGAGGAAAGGAGACCTGTGTTTAAAGTTATAAATTTGTTTCTTTGATTGCTCACAAACATAGTTCATAAAAGGTTCATTGGTTATTCATTTGAACAAGAAACATGTCCACCTACTAAAGAGAAAATAGTGATTAAACAAGGAGACCCACAATTTCATATTAAAGGTTTGAACTACATAAAACAGGGAATCACTTTTTGAAAGACTAGTACTTTGTGAAATTTTAAAGTTTGTTTCTTATGAGTAAGCTCAGGATATACATAGTGATCATTAAAGAGGGACAGAGTTTGTTTAGGAGGCCTTTTAATCAGTGACAGGGAGACTATTGTTTTGGTAAGAGAAAATGATCTTCATCCAAAAAGGATTGTTTTGCTAGCCTTAAATAAAATAGTGATCATCAAAGGGTCAGTGATATTTCAAAAGGGAAAACATTGTTGTTTTCAAAGTAGCCTGTCTACTCAAAAATCATAGAGAAAAATTGAATAGGGGGAAGAGTTCTTATTGTCAAAAACAAAGGGAGCTTGTTTCACTTAACAAAATTTGTTGGCCAACTAAGGACAAACTTAGTCTTGCAAAGAGGAAAAGGTGTTTTTTGTTGAGGACCTTTTTCAGTGATCATTTGAACAGTTTGCCCTGGTAAGTCAGTGAAGGGTATCAAAAGAATAATTCCTCCAAATAAGGACAACAGGAGTCGGTATCACAATAGATATGAGCCTATTACAACTCAGGAAGTGAATGAATCTCCTTCAGTACTCTTTAATTTTCATGAAGTAGGGTGCTTGGAATTTTTCCAAAAATTCCAAGAGGTAAAAAGTCACCTTCCTTTGACACATTTGTTTGCTTTAAGGCTGCAAGGGAAGCATGTCCATCTAGCATATCTGGATTTCAAATTCTCTCCTAGGGCTATCTCCAAAGCTACTAAGATCTCCTATATCGGAGAGAAGTGGTTCAAACAAACATACCTAGATCTAAATCACTACAAACCCTTTCTAAAACTAGACCATCAGGATGCTTGCCAAGCCATTTCCCCTTTTTCTCACTTGTTGACCAGCTATGCCCCTCTCATGAGAGTCATCATGAAGTATTTCACGTGTGAAGGGAGGTTTTCTCAGATTTATTCCTATCATATCAGGCTTCTTATGCATTTCACAAGAACTCAATTGCCGAACCTACCTTTATTCCTCTATAGAAGCATTGACAAGACGACCTCTACTATCCAAAAGAAGCCCTCAGATCAACAACAAGCTTGTCTATTTCATCATTCCCTTATCAAGATCATCATCCTCCATCAACTTGAGAAAAAGGGAGTTTCTTGGGACTCTTTCATCTCCGATCATGAATTTTCCATTTCCTCTTCATCTCATGCGCCTTCCTCACCATCCACTCATGATGTTTCTCCTTATTCTAGTAAATCCATTCCTAAAAAACAAAAATCTCCTATGATTGAGGGTGAAAAAGAGAAGAGGAAAACTAGTATTGAAGAAGGGAAAAGTGACAGGAAGCAAACTAGTAATGATGATGAGGGACAAAGTGAAGAATCTAAGCATGATGGTGAGCATGAACAAGATGATGGTGAGCATGAAAAAATTGATGGTGAGCATAGTAGTCATGAAGAGGAACATGATGTCAGCCAACACAGTAGTGAGCATGATGGTGATGAGGGAGAAAACAGTGAAGGTAAATAGCACAACAGCCATGAAGAAAATAGGGACAGATATGAACAAGGAAGCCCTCAAGAAAACATACAAAGTGGCAGCCAAAATAGTGATGATGAGGGTCATGAGAGTCCTCAAAAGGCCACTTATGATGAGGGTGATGACAGTCCTCAAAAGGACACTTCTGATGAGAAACAAGACAGCCCTCAAGCAAGTAATGATGATGACAATCAAACACCAAAAAGTGAGAATTCCAAAGAGGGCAGCATGGACCAAAAGGACCAAATGAGTGACCATGAGCATAGCAGTGATAAAGACAAACAAGGCAATCTTCAAACAGAAGAAAACAGTGACAAAGATGATGATGGAAGCATCAAGGTAAAATACCAAGTTGAGCAAGTGAAAATAGATAAACCTCCCCCCTTTTCTCCTCCACACAGCCAATAACATGTGTTAGCTGCCTCTCCTAGGCAAGGGTCCATGACTCTTCCTCCAAAAGTGGCTAAGCCTAGAAACACTAGATCAGCAAAGAAGAAGACCACTCCAGAAATGACTAGCAATGTCATAAGAGCACTAAGGAGTAGAGGAAAATTGCCTAAAAATAGAATTGTTGAATTTCCAAAGAGGAAGAGGACCAAGAAGTCTATCCAAGGCAAGGGGAAAGAAAAAGAAGAGAGTAGTCATGAAAAGGAAAGGGAGTTTGATATCATACAGATAGACAGTGATGACAGTGATAATGAAGCTAGAATCCTTGAGGCTCTTTGGAGAAACAGAGAAGACCAAATTCATGAACTACAAGCTGATATAGAAAGCTCAAAGGACTTCATACATGTTCTACAGATGCAAAACAAACAAATGAGTGGTCAAATGGCAGTTTTTGAGGCCCGAGCTTTCAAATACCAAAGGGAAGCCTCCAAAGCACAAAACAAACTTCAAGAGCTCATGGGAGAATTTTATAATACTGAAGAAGAAGAGCAGCCAATGAGAAAGAGGCCTAGGACTATGGGACTCAAGAAAGCTTTGGAGAAAAATAAGGAAGGAGAGGCAGCCCTTGTTCGATCTTATCCTCTCACTCATTTTCTCACCCAAGAAATACAGAATGATAAAGAATCATGGCTTGAAAGGGCCAACAAAAATTTGGAGGATAAATTAGAGAAAGCTAACAGAGACTTGAGTCTACAAAAGAAGATGACCGGGCACTACAAAAAGCTAAATCAGCTTGCCCGAAAGAAATTGAAGGTTGCACAAGAAAAACTCAAAACTGCCGAAAGAGGGCACCCGGTAGAAAAAGTGGAGAAAGGCACATCAGCGCTTGAAATCTTGGCCTCATCTTCTCTACACGTTTCTAAGAACCCATGAGGGGCTTGCTCACCAAAATTGAGCAAATTTTGACAAGATTTTGTTTTTTGACATTTTTGGGCTTAAATGCAGAAATTCATGGGTGCCACCATTTTTGTTTGAAGCATCCTTAGCTATTGAGAGTGGTATCATTAGATGAATTAAATTTAAGGGCATCTACTCAGAAAATTTCAGATCCAAAGGATGTGTTTTGATCCCCGAAAGAGGTGAAAAACAGTGATTTTTTTTACTTTCTGCCTCGCATATCAGTAAAGGCTACTTTTTTGGTTTTTTCCACTCAGTTCAATTTTTGATATACTTCCAGTGATCAGTTTGGGAAAAATCAAGTATTTTCAGAAACTAGACATCCATGTATTTCCAAAGAGCCATCACAGGCCTCGTTTCGACATCGGGAGGTCACTCAAAAGTTGTCTGCAAAACAGGGAATTTTCTGCTACTACGTTCTTGTAGCATTTTGGCAAAAAGATAGTTTTCTGAAGTGGCTTATCCAAATGTGCGTTAGGCCTTTTTTAGCCATTGACAGTAATGAAAAGTCAATATTTTTTCTTTTTTTAGCATTTTATAGATATTTTGAAGATATTTTGTGCCTTGGGATTTGCAAAGCCTCAAGGACAAAATCAGATATTTGTTTTTAGCCTATGAGCTTCTAGTCAGTTTTGTGAAGCTTATCTTCTCATTCTCCTATATAACTCGTGGAGAATCATTGTAATATTGTTGGTTGAAGAGTTGATAAACAAGCTGGACTTTGAAGAGCTTAAGAACTTGATTGAGCTTAGAGCAATATATATTATGAGTTTTGATGATCAAACTTGTTTTATGGAGTGAATCGCTTGACTTGCTTGCCTAGATGATGGAGAGGATCTATGTGCAGGATTCCATGGCTTGGTAAATGGTATTGTACTTATTTTCAGTTATGTTTTCTTAGTTTTTCACATATTTATCCATGCTTCTTGCTTGTTGTAGGTCAATAAAGAATAGTTTGAGGTATGCCCATGGAGGCTCATCAAATTTCCTGATTCATTACAGCTTCTATGTTTTCATCTTTCTTGGTCATGTCAAAGGATTCTTAACTTCCCTTTGGTCCACTAAGAACTTGTTATTTATTTTCTTAATGATTAATATGACATGCTATCTTGTTTGATTCATGGTATGCCTTGCTTACTCATAGTTGTTTAAACCTCATTAAAGAAATCTCCTTTGAAGTATTGACTATCTAGCTTAAATCAGAGAGGTCTTGTTTCGATCTTGCCCTCTGCCTATACTTGCAGACTTATTTCAAATTTCTCATCAGATTTAATGTGTTTCTTAGGATTTTCCTTTCCACATTTTGAGTTGTTGGTCTGTCTTACATGTGTTCTCAACCACTGAAGGTGATTTTCCCACAGTTAGAGGGTCTTATACTTCTATGCGTCACCTGAATGTTTATTTTATGCATCTATCAGTTTGATTTGGATTCATAGTGATTAATGGTTAGCCCTACCACATGAATACTTGTTTTTTAAACTATTTATGCTTAAGATCCCCTTGTCTTGCACCAACTTGATGTTCATTTCACTTCATAAATCACCTGAAATATCCATTCGCTATACTAAATCGGCCCTGCAGTACACCCTACCCATTATCTTGACATCCCTGGCTTGCTTTTGACCCCATAGCCCAGTTGATCTCATTCTCTTGTTCTATTTTGATCCACTTGATCATTTTTTCCTCCAAACAACTAAAAAAAACAAACAAACACACTTAACAACTAGCCTAAAATATAAACAAACTAAGTGAACAAGCTCACATCCTTCGCTTCATTAGAGAGATCCCTCTCTAAGTCCAGGAAGGCTAGGTCCTAGGGCTCCAAAGATTGGTTTGATGTTACTCCGTCATTTGGTCCATCAATCTGCCAAATCATGGGAACCTAACACCACTGTCAATATTGTCCTCTCTAGGCATTCCATCCTTCACCCCTACCTTAAGACCTTTTTAAAAAGAATTGACACTGCTTGTGGAATGATGTGAAGATGGTGAGTGAGATGGCGAGGTTGCAATGATGTAAAGGCTCAGCAGTGTGGAGACCAAGTATTTCCTTTAGGATTTTACTTCCTTTTCTAGATTCACCCTTGAATTTTCTTTGCAATCCTACCTTTAGAAAAATAGGAAAATGTGGAAAAAGCTTAAATACCTCTCAAAATATTCTCACAGCTGAAGCAACAGGCTCAAAAAAATATCATGGGAAAGTTGGGAACCTTCTGCACAAATTAGTCGGGAGGCCTCTATAGGTAGCGTCGGGCAGGCCCTGAACACATATGACCGCATCACGGGCACCTCCTGCACGTCTGTCAGGTGTCTCTCGGGCAAGTTCTGAACACTAAGGAGCGCAGCACGGGCAGCTCCTGCACGTATGTTGGGCACCTTTGAACGCGCAAGAGCGTAGTGCAGCTCTGCACGTGGCCGGGATTTCTGAACGGTCAGTCGGGTCCTTCCGGGCAAGTGCTAAACGACCTGGAGCGCAGCACACCGCCTCTGCATGCAGTGTCGTGTTCCCACAGGCCGTTGTTGAATGGGTAGGAGCATAGCACAAAACCTAGCGGCAGACCCTGCACAGGCTATCAGGTCCTCCAGGCGAAGATTGCAGGGTGTTGTTTCTACAGGCGTGTAGCACCATTGTATAGGAGCGCAGCACCCTTTGGAGAAATTCACTAGCAGTGTGCACAGGCATGTAGCGTAGTTTCTCAGGAGCGCAACACAACTAAATTTTTCCTGAAAACTCTGTTAGAGACCCTGAAAAGTCGAAATTTTCCACTTGTTTTTTCAAATGAACAAATGGTGTTTGGAAGATGTTGCTTGGGTTGTTTTTATACCTTTGAAAAATTAAAGATAAAAACCCACTTTATTAAGGTTTATTTTTTGTTTTCCCCTTTTTACCTTTACTGATATTTCCCTTTCTCTTGTGCAGAAGGTTTTTTAAACAAAAATTTACCTTTTTTGGATGCTTCCAAGTAAACCTTTTCCTTTGGCCACTTTTGTTTATTGCAGGTGCCCTAATATAGTGTCTTGTTTTCTTTGTCAGACTTTTTTGGGAATCTTGGCATTTTTAGTCATTTACTCAGTAAACTGATGATCTTCTTGGTTTCTCCAGTTTTACACATTGAACTTATGCATATTTGTTCCTTTTCACCTTCTGCATGGATATTGACTATAAATTTATACCTTTGTGTAGTGGAACAATGGTGCCTTTAACAAACTTTATAAGTTATTTCCTGGCATCATATTTTAATCTCTGCCTGTCATCACCAAGGAGGCCTTTCACTCTGATTTCTTGTTTATTGAATCCTTGATTAGTGCACAATTGTGCTTATGTACCATTGTCTTCATGATCCTGTGCATGGCTCTTTTCCTGGTCAGCACCTTACAAATAATTTTTCATGAAACCACTGATACTCTTTGTAAACCCAAGCATGTTGCATTTCTCCTACTGTGGATGCCCTTTGAGCAATTTTTGGCTTCTTATCCTGGAATCTTTAGTCGCGCATCTTTTATGCCTTCGATTTCTTTGTGGATGAGACTAAAGAGAAGAGTTTTGACCTCCTTTCCACTGACATTCTGTCATGTTTTCACTTTGAAGCAGTGAAAACCCCTTGGTGTGAAAACCCTAGTAGTTGATATCAATAGCTCCTTTAGTCTTTAAATGTGCCATCATCATGAGATGAATCAGGTTTTTTTGATCTTATCAATCTTTCTGTAGGTAGCCATCTTTGATAGTCCTGCAAAAATGTCACTCACGGATAACTTTCTTTTGCAGAATATACTTTTAATAAGGATACCCTTGTAGGAGGATTTTTTTCTTTGTTTTTAGACTAATTACATGTTTTCTCCTTTGACCTGATTTCTAGCTTTCTCTTTACTTAAAAACAATGATTATTGAACACAAAGGCCAACCTTAGCACCTATAAACTCTAGTGACCTAGTGGAAGGGGTCTTTGACTCTTCTATGGACTGAAGGTTGGACTTGGGGCTTTTTAGGAAAGATGGATGGAACTGAGTTCTTTTTGACAAGCTAGATCATTTGAAGATTGACAAACCACTAAAATTGATCTGCCTAAGGAGTTTTCAGAGGAAATTTTTGGTTTTTGAAGACTTTGAGGCATTGGGTTAGCATGGTGAAACGTAGGCAGAGGAAAAATGTAGTGTCCAAACTATAGGTGTAAAAAATGGGATGGGGATGAGTGACTTAGGCCTTATGAGGGATTCTTCAAGAGTGGTAGGCTAGCCAAGGCATGGTAGAGTAGTTGAAGAGTGAAAAATTTATCCTAAGGATAATGAAGGCAATGATATTTCTAGAACTCACAAGATCCATGAATTTTGTTTCTAGAAATCTAGGACAAGTTTTTAGTCATCTAAACAGGTAAAAAATTATTGATGACTACAATTCCCACAGAAATGGTCACTGGATTTCCATTTTCAATACAAGCAGAATTTTTACTAGTTTCATCCAGACAGAGCATCATTTTCAGTAACAAATGGAACCAGAGAATCCTTAAGTATATCACGTCCGCATTTTGTTCAACATTTCATTCTTTGATAAGTGTTAATTCACCTAGAATTTCAAAATTTTGTATTTTTGGGTACCTTCCATTTGATATTACTCATTATCCATAGTACCATAGCTTAGACAATTTAGAGATTCCATTCAACTTCAATTGAAAGCCGAAGATGTGATTTTATGCAATGTCATCTATGCCGGTAAAATTTTATGTAAGACAATCGAAGCTCGGACAATACTCCTAGATTCTTTTAAATTTTTAATGGAGAATCTTTCCCTTCATGGGACCTACTAGCCCAATCAAAAACGTCAATTGATCTTTCTCTGTTATCCTTGAGGGAATGAGAATCCTTCCCTTCATGGTGCCTCTTGGCTTTATCGACTGCCTCGATTGATCTTTCTCTACTGTCCAATCTTTCCCTGCCATCCTTGTAAGAATGAGAATCTTTACCTTCATGTGATCTCTTAGCCCATTCAGGAGACTCAATTGATCTATATATGACATCCCTTAGCAAATAGAACTCCTTGCTTTTGAAGGACCATTTCACCTTGCTAGTCGCCAGAGCGTCAACAGGTATTTCTCTGCCATCAAATCTGCTCTCCCTTTCTCCATCATGGTACCCCTTAACCCTATCACCAGCCTCAACCGAATGCTTTCTGCCATGATCAAGAAAATACTTACCCTCATTACCAGTCCTCTTAACCCTATCGTCAATCTCAACCGCCCTTCTCAGATTTTTCGTAAATATTTTCTCCTTTTGTACTCTATCAAGATTTGTAGCAGTATGCATCCCTGTAAGCGTCTTTGTTCGTCATTCTATTTGAATCACTCATTTTATCTTCTATAAACTTCTCAGTCGAAATTTGAACTCTCATCTTTTCAAACCCTCATCTCCTCATAAAAATTATTTCCCGCAACTTGAACACTCCGCTGCTCCAATACTGCAATTTACATAATAAATTTTCCTTCTTAGAAAAGATATTTCAATGACATACCTAGTTCACGCAAGGTTTTATTTAACCCTTTTCCGATGCACGGGGTTTTATAGGAGCACTGGTGCGGTATTGTAAGATCGTGGTTTATGTTTTGGCGCGGTGTTTTATGACACACTGGTGTGGAACAGTTGTGAAGCACCGGTGCACTACAGTAATAAGACGCACCGGTGCTGGTTATCTAAGTGCACCAGATGAAAAACCGGGAACCTCCGCTAGAAATGGCGTATTGTATAAAGTTCTTTTTTTTTGGTATGTAAGATCATAAAAAAATAATGATAATTCTAAATTACATGAATTTGTTTGCATTATTTTCTAAACTTTATTATGTTACAAAAATTCATATTATTCTAGATTTATTATTTTACAATTATTTACAAATTTACAAATTTAAAAATTTTAATAAAATAATTTCAAATTAATACAATTAAAATTTTCACATTAATACAATTAAAATTTTACAAATATTTTACATACAATTACAATTAAAATTACAGTTAGAATTACAATTACAATTACAATTTTACAATTTCACGTACAATTATGATTAGAATTACAATTACAATTTTAGAATTTTACATACAATTACAAATACAATTAAAATCATTTCACAGTTATACAATTAAAATTTTACAAATATTTTACATACAAATAGAATTAGAATTAGAATTACATTTACAATTACAATTACAATTTTACAAATATTTTACATACAATTACAATTACAATTTTAGAATTTTACATACAATTACAATTACAATTACAATTTTACAATTTTTCATATATACAATTGCAATTACAATCATTTCACAATAAATTAAATATTACAATTACAATTAAAATTTTACAAATATTTTACATATAATTACAGTTAAAATTACAATTACAAATACAAATAAAATTTTACAATTTTACATACAATTAAAGTTTCAATTTCAATTACAATCACGACATAATGTTTAATAAATATCATGGTAATTTAATATTAAATTAATTAATAAACATCACAATCATGATAACCATCGTACAAACATCATATTCAACTAAAAAACACATTAAAATTCACTAACATCATCATGATCATGATCATCTAACAAAACACAATTAGCATTGTATAACATCATCACAACACAAACATCAAATATACATCTCATGTCAAATAACTCATGCTATCACATACACATCTATTTGCAAACTTCACATTAAATGAACATATCTAACATGACCTAACAATATACACATCATGATGATCACCAACATGTAAATTAAGTACAACTGCAACATGAACATAAAATACATGGACAATATATATATATATATATATATATATATATATATATATATATATATATATATATATATATAATGTTAAAAATATACAACTGTAAAATAAATGTCATGTATCAGCTGGTGGTACAACATTAATAGCAATACTAGTCAAGGCCTTCTCAGTCAATGGTGCAGCCTTGACAGTCGATGGTCCAGCATGCTCATGATCATGAGTACTGTTGGTGTTAGTCATCAATATTTTTACCTGTTATTGATGACTAGTTTCCTTAGCTGATTTTTCTAGAAGCTGATCTCAAAAATGTCAAATCTATCATCTAGAAAACACCCCAAAACAATTTTTTTCTTTCTACCCCTTCCTGTCAGTCTATGATGAGAAAAAACCCCAGTTGTCAAGTCCTATCTGTTTCCAGCAAAGTAACCCTGTCTATAGCTATCATAGCTGTAAATTATTTGCTATCATTTACCCTTGTTTCGAATGCCATTCACTATCCAAAGGATGAAAAAGTGTCTGCAACTCTATCCCTGGTCATCTTGTCATTTGAAAATCTGATCATGCCTGAGAAAAACACTCATGCCTAAGAAAACACTCGGAATCTGTCGAAATTGTCCCTAAGTTAGATAGTGGTGTTTAGGGATTTTTTCCTTGGCTAAGATATCCTAGGCCAAAAAGCCTCTGTCTAGTACCAGTAAACCATGAATTAGTTCCTTTTTTGCAAAGCAAGCATTGTTCTATCCATAGTTTTCACACCACTAAGAGGTCACTTTGTCTCATGTTGGAAGAAGTTCAACAAAGATCCAAATCAAGAAAAGAGAAGGCTTGTCATTGTCTGAAGAAATATGCTTGGATCGGGCAAATCTCCATGAAACACCAAAAGAGCTCTCCAAGGTTCCAAAGTATATGTTTTTACATCTCTGCAGGGGTGTAATTGAATAACGATCAGTATGCAAATGAGAGCAAAAGGGACAAGTTTAAACAGGTCTCTCATGTTGAAAAGGTTTTCCATCAATGAGCAGGTGGAGAGCTGTAAAGTAAAGAGCAACAAGTGTACATGGTATTAATCCAAATGCTGCCTGAAGAGCAAATATCCTTCCTCTTCAATGAAACAAATGAAGTAAAATGAGATGTTGATCAACAGTTCTCCGTGATCTCCTCCAAAAGCAGTGCTACATAATCTTTCCGAAGGGCATTATCATGTAGGGAATAAGAAGACAGCTGCTTCTTATGTTACCTTGAACCTAGGTTTTGAAAAGTAGTCAAAGGAAATTTAAATAAACCTCTAACAACACATTTAAGGGAAAAAACAGTTCAATGATACCTAGCAGCAAACATTCTCCATGTACAAATCACATTTCTTCTGGTTTTGTGTTCCCAGTGATATTTTACAAAAGGATATATGAATCTCAGACAAAGCCTCATAAAGCAAGAGGACATGATTTTCAAGTGATTTTATCAATAGTGAATGTCAAATTATACCTTGTTTCCTATTAGCATTCTTCAAACAAGCATACAGAGCACGACACAGTGTTGAAATAAACGAAATTTCATGTGTATAAAGATAACCTCCTTCATGAAAAGCAGATGGTTAGAAATCACAATGACACAACCTCCTTCATGAAAAGTAGATGGTTAGAAAAAAAATGACAAAACATCCTTCAAAAAGGAGAGGGTTAGGAAAACATTTCTATGGCCTCCTTCATAAACCAGCAGAGGACCAACATGTTTTTAAGTGATTTCAGAAGTTGTTTTGCGCCACCTCCTCCAAAAGGATGAACAGAAGATGCATAGCAAGGTCTAAAATTGTGTTTGAAAAAGGTTTTTTGTTGTTAAGACCAGTTGAGAAACAGTGGTGAAAGTAAATGAGAGTTCATAGGTTGAATGACCTTTTTCATATAACAAGCAAGAGATTGGCATAATGGTGTTAACAGGCCTCTGTTTTTCTGTTTATAAAAGCCTCCTTCAAAGTATAATCAAAGGCTGGAATTTTGACTAAGAGTAGCCCCATCTGAATGGCCAAGGAGGTGGACCAAGCCCTATTTAAATTGACTTCTGCAAACTCACACGAAGAGACAGTCCACCTAGATGATTTATGTAAAAAGGCATTCTTGTTTTTTATAAAGTTTCATTATGATTTATCAAGGCTAACTCCCTCCAAGTGATTAATAAAGAGCAAGTGCCAAAGGTTTCTTTCCAGCTCATTTAAAAGACAATGGGCACATTATTAAGTTGCAGGGATTATTTTCAGGACAAATAGAAGGTCTACACACAGTCAAGATAAACTGTTAATACAAAGCACCTTAAAATAACAGTGGCCTCCTTCACAAAAACAGAGGATTTTCATTCTGGTTTGGAAAGGCTACAACAGTGGTTTTTGTAATGACCTCCCTTGTTGACAAACTGAAGAACAACGTAACTGATATACAGGACTTTCTTCTCTTCATAAAATAGTGGGATACTTAATGGTTTTAAGATGGAAGGGTAGTGTTTTATAAGCCTCTTTCAAATGGTATACAAGGTCATAGTTGTGGAGAAAACCTTCTTAAAAGATAGACAGAGAACCCTTTCATGAACAAAATCACATGTTTCTTGTTTGTGGTTTCAAAGTGACATAATACTGAGGAAGGCTGGTATCACAAGTAAAGCTTTAATGAAGAACAAATGCATTGTTTGTAAGGATATAATTCAAGAATGACAAGTGGAGAAAAAACACAGCTTACCCCTAAAATTATCTATTCAAAGGGACAGAGTGTATGCATATTTGAAACACATTTTTCACTTCATAAAAACAGAGAATGCATTATGGCGATTAAGAAGCTTCATTGGTGATTTTACAAGGATGATCTCCTTGATAAAAAAATTAGAGGATTAAATCATGGTTTAAGGGAACCCCTTACCTCACAAACTGTGGATTACAATATCATTTTTTAGAAGCATTATATTGAATGTGGTAGAGTATTCAAAAGACTGTTTAAAGGAGGTAAAAGAAGTTTGTTGAAAGAGGCAACCCTCACCATTGTGTACAAAGCCAATTTTCAAAAAAGTTTCTTTCAAATTAAAAAGGGGAAGTTTGTTTTTCAAATTGAAATGAGGGAAAAAAATTTTATCGAGTATAAAAGAGCTCGATCAAACTTCATAACTATCATTCATCATTTGGAAAACCAAGTCACGGAGCAAAAAATCATTTTTTGAAGGCATTTTCAACTGGTTTGAACACGCGGCGTGCCTAGAAATTTGCGCGGCGCGCCTGTAGGTGCCTACCGAAAAAAAATGTTAAGGGTGCGCCGCACCTGTACGTTTGCACGGCACGCCTGTGCCGACGTTCAACTGGCACCTAGGACCGACCCGACAACATCAAGCGCGGCGTGTTTGTCCATTCAAATCCCGCCTAGCCATCAACCAAATCTAAACGCATCCTCTGCCAGCCCAGGCCAATATTCAAAGGGGGTTAAACACCAAATTTTTACACAGTGAACTCGTCCCCAAACACAGCTGAATACATATTACGAAGGTATTTATGTCTCTAGGCCTGGAATTTGTTTAAATTTAATGAAATATTTGGTACCAAAGGGTCAAAGAAAAAGTGATCCTTCAAGAGGGACAGTTTTTTCAAAGGGAAAGCACAGTGATTTTCCAAAAAATGTATTCTTTGCTTAGAGAGAAAGGGAGATAGTGATTGGGTGAAACAATTTGATCAATTTTATAAAGTATTTGCTCAGTCTCCTTAAACAGTGATTTCAAAGAAGCCTTTTTTGTTTCAAATAACCACAGTCTCTTTAAACAGTGATTTCAAAGAAGCCCTTTTTGGTTTCAAATAACCACAGAGAAACAGTGATTTCAAAGAAGCCCTTTTTGTTTCAAATAACCATAGAGAATTAGTGATTACAAAGGAAGGTAGTAATTAATGGAAAGGAGTTTTTATGTCAAAAAAAAAACAGAAGGGGACTTGTCTTTAAAAACCAAAAATATATCTCATTAAAAGGTCTTTTTGCTCACCAAAAAGTTCACAAGAAGGGAGCTTGTTTTCACTTAAAAAAACTTGTTTTCCAACTAGGGACAAACTTAGTCTTGCAAAGAGGAAAAGGTGTTTTTGGTTGAGGACCTATTTCAGTGATCATTTGAACAGTTTGTCTTGGTAAGTCAGTGAAGGGTATTAGAAGCAGAAATTCCTCCAAAGAAGGACAACATAAGTGGGTATCACAATAGGTATGAGCCTATTACAACTCAGGAAGTGAATGAATCTCCTTCAGTACTCTTCAATTTTCATGAAGTAGGGTGCTTGGAATTTTTCCAAAAATTCCAAGAAGTAAAAATTCATCTTCCTTTAACACATTTATTTTCTTTGAGGCTACAAGGAAAGCATGTCCATCTAACAGGTCTGGATTTCAAACTCTCTCCTAGAGTTATCTCCAAAGCTACTAATATCCCCTATATAGGATAAAATTGGTTCAAACAAACATACCTAGATCTGAATCACTACAAACCCTTTCTAAAACCATACCATCAGGATGCTTACCAAACCATTTTCCCTTTTTCCCACTTGTTGACCAACTATGCCCCTCTCATGAAATTCATCATGAAGTATTTCACATGTGAAGGGAGGTTTTCCTGGATTTATGCCTATCACATCAGGCTTCTTATGCATTTCACAAGAACTCAATTTCTGAACCTACCTCTCTTCCTCTATAGAAGCATTGACAAGATGGCCTCTACTATCCAAAAGAAGCCCTCATCTCAACAACAAGCTTGTCTTTTTCATCATTCGCTTATCAAGATCACCATCCTCCATCAACTTGAGAAAAAGGGAGTTTCTTAGGACTCTTTCATCTCCCATCCTGATTTTTCCATTTCCTCTTCATATCATGCACCTTCCTCGCCATCCACTCATCATGTTTCTCCTTCCTCTATTAAATCCACTCCTAAAAGACCAAAATCCCCTATGATGAGAGTAAAGAAGAGAAGAGGCAAACTAGTGATGATGAGGGTCAAAGTAAAGACTCTAAGCATGACAGTGAAGAAGAAGGAAATGATGGTGAGCATGAACAAAGTGATGGTGAGCATGGTAGTCATGAAAAGGAACATGATGGCAGCCAACACAGCAGTAAGCATGAGGGCGATGAGGGACAAAGCAGTGAAGGAAAAGAACACAGCAGTCATGAAGAAAGCAGGGACAGAGATGAGCATAGCAGTCCTCAAGATAACAAACAAAGTGGCAGCCAAAACAGTGATGATGAGGGTCATGAAAGTCCTCAAAAAGACACTTATGATGAGAAACAAGATAGCCCTCAAGCAAGTAATGATGATGAAAATCAAACACCAAACGGTGAGCATTCAAAAGAGGGCACAATGGAGCAAAAAGACCAAATCAGTGACCATGAGCATAGCAGTGGTGCAGACAAACAAGGAAATATTCAAAGAGAAGAAAACAGTGACAAAGATGAAGCTGGAGTAGATGATGATGGAGGCAGCAAGGTAAAATACCAACTTGAGCAAATAAAATTAGATAAACCTCTTCTATCTTCTCCTCCACACAGCCAAGAGCATGTGCTAGCTGCCTCTCCTAGGCAAGGGGCCATGACTCTTCCTCCAAAAGTGGCGAAACCTAGAAACACTAGATCAGCAAAGAAGAATACCACTCCAGAAGTGACTAGAAATGTCACAAGAGCACTAAGAAGTAGAGGAAAACTGCCTAAAAAGAGCATTGTTGAATTGCCAAAGAGGAAGAGGACTAAGAAGTCTATCCAAGGCAAGGGGAAAGAAAAAGAGGAGAGTAGTCATGAAAAGTAAAGGGAGTTTGATATCATACAGATAGACAGTGATGATATCGATAATGAAGCTAGAATCCTTGAGGCTCTTTTGCGAAACAGGGAAGACCAAATTCATGACCTACAAGCTGATCTAGAAAGCTCAAAGGACTTCATACATGTTCTACAGATGCAAAACAAACAAATGAGTGGTCAAATGGAATTTTTTGAGGCCCGGGCTTTCAAATACCAAAGGGAAGCCTCCAAAGCACAAACCAAGCTTGAAGAGCTTATGGGTGAATTTGATAATACTGAAGAAGAAGAGCAGCCAATGAGAAAGAGGCCTAGAACTATGGGACTCAAGAAAGCTTTGGAGAAAAAGAAGGAAGAAGAGGCAGCCCTTGTTCGATCTTATCCTCTCACTCATTTGCTCACCCAAGAAATAGAGAATGATAAAGAATCATGGCTTGAAAGGGCCAACAAACATTTGGAGGATAAATTAGAGAAAGCTAATAGAGACTTGAGTCTACAAAAGAAGATGACCGTGCACTACAAGAAGTTAAACCAATTTTCCCGAAAAAATCTCAAGCTTGCTCAAGAAAGGCTCAAGGCTGCCCGAAAGAGGCGCCTAGTAGAAAAAATGGAAAAAGGCACATCAGGGCTTCAAATATTTGCCTCAGCTTCTCTACATGCTTCTATGAACCCATGAGGGGCTTGCTCGCCAAAATTGAGCAAATTTTGACAAGATTTTTTTTTTGTGTTTTTTGGCCAAATTGCACATTTTTCAAGGCACTTCCATGAGTGCTAGGAGCATCCTCAGCTCATGAAAGTCATTTTTTTGGATGGAATAAATTTAGGGGCAGATACTCACAAATGTTTAGATCCAAAGGATGTTTTTTGGTCCCCCAAAGAGGCGAAAAACAGTGATTTTTTGAATTTCTACCTCACATATCAGCAAGGGATACTTTTCTGGTTTTTTTCACTCAGTTAAGTTTTTGAAAAACTTCCCAGCATCAGTTTGGGAAAAATAAAGTATTTCTAGAAAGTAGACATCCATTTTTTTCCAACGAGCCATCACATACCTCGTTTTGACTTCGGGAGGTCCCTCAAAAGTGGTCTGCAAGACAGGTAATTTTCTGCTGCTACGTTCCTATAGCATTTTGGCAAAAAGACAGTTTTCTGAAGCAGCTTATCCAAATGTGCATTAAGCCTTTTTTGGCCATTTTCAGTAATGAAAAGTCAATATTTTTTCCTTTTTTAGTATTTTATAGATATTTTGTGCCTTGGGCTTTGCAAAGCCTCAAGGACAAAATCAGATATTTGTTTTAAGCCTATGAGCTTCTAGTCAGTTTTGTGAAGCTTATCTTCTCATTCTCCTATATAAATCATGGAGAATCATTGTAATATTGTTGGTTGAAGAGTTGATAAACAAGCTGGACTTTGAAGAGCTTAAGAACTTGACTAAGCTTAGAGCAATATATGTTATGAGTTTTGATGATCAAACTTGTTTTATGGAGTGAATAGCTTGACTTGCTTGCCTAGATGATGGAGAGGATCTATGTGCAGGATTCCATGGCTTGGTAAATGGTATTGTACTTCTTTTCAGTTATGTTTTCTTAGTCTTTCACATATTTATCCATGCTTCTTGATTGTTGTATATCAGTAAAGAATAGTTTGAGGTATGCCCATGGAGGCTCATCAAATTTCCTGAGTCATTACAGCTTCTATGTTTTCATCCTTCTTGGTCATGTCAAAGGATTCTTAACTGCCCTTTGGTCCACTAGGAACTTGTTATTTATTTCCTTAATGATTAATATGACATGCTATCTTGTTTGATTCATGGTATGCCCTGCTTACTCATAGTTGTTTAAACCTCATTAGTGAAATCTCCTTTGAAGTTTTGACTGTCTAGTTTAAATCAGAGAGGTCTTGTTTTGATCTTGCTCTCTGCCTAAACTTGCAGACTTATTTCAAAGTTCTCATCAGATTGAATGTGTTGCTTAGGAGTTTCCTTTCCACATTTTGAGCTGTTGTTCTGTCTTACATGTGTTCTCAACCACTGAAGGTGATTTTCCCACAGTTAGAGGGTCTTATACTTCTATTCATCACCTGAATGTTTATTTTATACATCTATTAGTTTTAGTTTGATTCATAGTGATTAATGGTTAGCCCTACCACATGAATTCTTGTTGTTTAAAATATTTATGCTTAAGATCCCTTTGTCTTGCACAAACTTGATGTTCATTTCACTTCATAAACCACCTGAAATATCCATTCGCTATACTAAATCGGCCCTGAAGTACACCCTACCCATTGTCTTGACATCCTTGGCTTGCTTTTGACCCCATAGCCTAGTTGATCTCATTTTATTGTTCTATTTTGATCCACTTGATCAGTTTTTGCTCCAAAAAACTAAAAACAAACAAACAAACACACTTAAAAACTAGCCTAAATCTAAACAAACTAAGCGAACAAGCTCACATCCTTCACTTCATTAGAGAGATCCCTCTCTGATTCCAAGAAGGCTAGGTCCTAGGGCTCCAAAGATTTGTTTGATGTTACTCCGTCATTTGGTCCGTCAATCTGCCAAATCACGGGAAACCTAACATAATGTCGATCACGGTGGGACCCTTCTGAGTTAGTGGCAAACTAAGTATACCTTAGAACTTCAGAAATCCCTTGGCTCAAGAATATCCAGTGATTATCAGCCACCTAATCGCCACACTAACATAATGGCGATCACGGTGGGACATTTATGAGTTCATGACTGTCTAGAAAACTGTTGTTGACTCATTAGTCCTTCAAATTAAAATCATAAAATCAACTGATAAAGCCATTAGAGTAAAATCTCTTTGTTTCATCACCTTAGCTAAGTGTTGAAAATAAATTTAGGACACTCTTACAAATCAGACTGCACCTTAAAAACTCAGAAAATAACCTCACAAAATTTTTTTTTTTAGATTGACTGTTCATATCAGTTTTGGTGGTGGACCATAGACAATAAATCCTAAAAAACAAAAAATATCCACCTGGTGACTCCACTAGCCTCCAGTAGGCCTTTCTAAAAACTTTGATAAGCTTCCATAAACTATTATAAGACTACTTTACAAACAGCCTTGAAAAGTCTAAGAAGTCTTAACCATACACTGAGCTAGTTTTACAAAAATTAGAGAAGACAAGTTGTTGAAAACATTCATAACTTTCAGCCTCTCTAAAGTTTGAATCTGAAATATGGCTTCATGAATAATTCACACTAGATCTCATCCAGACCTGAATCCTCCTACCGTAGTTGATGACCCAGAAAATATTTTGTGGCAAAATTCTAAGACTAGTAATTTAACTACCAATAGGAGCCTTCATAGAGCAAGCTCTGTACTTGAAAATATTACATCCTTGCTAGACCAAACTTTTGACTTGTGCCATACAAGAAATCTTTTTAGAACCAAGTCACAACCTAGCTTTGACCATTCCAATCTTGAGCCCTTAGACTTGCAGCAAAGTTCTAGCGGAGAAGCATCTCCTACTACTCCACCTGATTATCAACTCCTCCACCACTTTAGCTCTGTCCATCCCAAGTCTACTCAAAATAATTTTTCCAACCCAAGCACCTCTAACACTCCCACTCACAACTCCACTATGCAAATCACTTCATCTCACATACCAAATCTTCCACTTGTAAATTTACCAATATCACCCATCATGGTAGCATGGTATGCACCCCTAGTGTTGCCTCAGCCTTTGGCACCTTTGCCAAATGACTATTAGTCTAGGATCCCACACTTCATCGGGGATGAATCCACTACTGCCCAACAACATGTATATAGAATGAATGATACTTTTGATTACATGGAATTAGATGAAGAAACCATCAAGATGAGAATGTTCGCCCAAAGCCTAGGAGGCGAAGCTAAAAAATGGTTTACAGGCTTAGCTCCTCATAGCATACATGATCTCCCGTCATTATACCAAAATTTCATAAACAAATGGGAAATCAAGAAAAACCCACTTCAATTCCTCTCTAAATATAATACTCTTAAGAGGAACACAGGAGAAAGTGTTCAAGATTATTGTACCAGATTCAACAGTGTTTATAACGCTCTCCCACCTAACATGAAACCTCCACCCGGTTTAGCTCTAGCGAAATTTCCGGAAGGTTTCGATCCAGATATGACATATGAGCTAAGAGAAACAGAACCTACAACTCTAGAAGAAATGCAAAAGGGGTCTATTAGTGCGGAAGCAAACCTTGCTGAAAAGAGGGCTAGGCTGAGATCAGAAAAGAAGGTCACATACCGAGATGAAAATTTTCCCTCTACATCCTCTTCTGATGCAAAAATAGACAACCTTGAAAGAAAAATGGAAATAATGATAGAAATAGTGATGGAAAGAATAAGTCTCAGTGATAGAACACCTCCTAGGGAAAACCAGCCAAACCCACAAACTAGAAACCAGAATCAAAACTTTAGAAGGGACCCACCTCAAATAAAACCAAGAGACAATGATCACCAAATCAGGCCTCCTTTCCAAGATAATTATCTTGATGAAGGAGAAAGAGACATTGAACATATTGAGGAAAATCATCTAAACCTGACAGGCTCTGATAGTGAGGGTGAGGTTTATCTCATGGAAGAAGAACAAGGTTTCTTCTCGTCATACCAAGATGAAACTGACTATGAATATTTTGAAGACCTTGAAATTGGTTTACAAAATGCCATAATGGAAGTCCATAGGCAATATGATCTCAGAAGTAAGAAAAACCAAGAAAACACGAAGAAAAACCAGGAAAACTTAAAAAAGGACAATTCAGATTCTGTTGTCAAGAAAACTCCTGAAGTTATTCTTAAAAAACCAGCAGACAATGTTAATGTTATGGCTAAGAAAATTGATCTAAACAAAGACAAAACTAGCCAATCAAACATCAACCCAAAATGTGCCAGCACTTCCACCAAAATTCCTGAAAATACCATCCTAAACAAAGCTCCACATCAAAATCAAAAGGACAGATCAATAGAGAAGGTAATGGCTGAAAAAGTTGAAGCAAACATGTCAAAAACTCAAGTACCTTTCAGTTTCGAAGGGGAAATTGCTAAAATCAAAATAAATATGCCCCTAACTGAACTGATAGCTCAAAATTCCTATAAATCTCAGGTTATGAAAATCTTAAACATGGGAAATGATACCGACACCTTGCACTTAGCTAATGACACTCCTAAACTATTATTTGGACCAAAGATAGAAGGAAATTATCAAGGAACCACTCCTCCTTTTTACATCAGCTTGAATGTACATGACCAGATCCTACATAACGCTATGCTAGATTCTGGTGCCTCTCACAATCTCATGCCTAAAGTGATAATGGACAGATTAGGCTTAGAAATAACCAAACCTTACAAAGACTTGTACTCTTTCGATTCAAGCAGAGTCAAATGTTTGGGCCTAATCAAAGGCCTGTGTGTAAATCTAGCACAAGTCCCAGCTAAACATTTGGTTATGGACATAGTGGTAGCAAACATTCCCCCGAAATATGGGATTCTTTTATCTAGAACCTGGGGGGGCTAAACTCCAAGGAAACATTCAGTTAGACATGTCTTATGCTACTATTCCTGTTTTCAACCAACCAAGAAGATTATACTGTGAATCACACATGAAATATATGGTCAGTAGTCAAGAGAAACCGGAAAACATACCTCTTTATTCCATACATTCAAACATGGATTCCTTCATCTTACACCTAGAATATGACACTGATGAAAACACAAGTGAAATTGAAACCAGTTCAAGCACAGTATCGCAACCAGACCAACCTCTGTATGATGAATTTGATACTCAAAATTATCACGACCAGATACACTTTCATTTTGATGAAATAAAACTTGATTCACCAAAAACTGAAACTAAAACTTCAGAAGAAGTAATCATTTTAAATTCTCAGACAAGTGATCTCAACCCAATACAAGTATCAAACACACAATTAAACCTCCCTTTTGATTTAGAGCCACTAAAGGATTTGCATAACACAACAACCTTGGGAAACCAGAAACTAGAAAGCCTTATGTTCTTGCCATATCTTAGCTCTTCACCGTCTAAATATTTCAATTCTCCAAATGAAATGTTAACCATTGCTAGTACTTCGACAGATCCTAAAAAGAGATTCACTAGTTTTGATGATAAGGAAGATGATGAAAACAATTGTGAAAAACTTGAGCTGATTAAATTACCTAGGATTTTGTCTCTATATCAGAAATTAATGAATACAAGACTAGACAAGATTCTTCACAATACAAGCATATGCCAGAAAATGAATGCAAAACACCATAGAAATGTTGTCCTCTCTAGATATCATCCTTTCAAAAAAGAACACAAAAACTCTAGTCAAACATGGTCACTCGAAAAGAGGACAACTAAACACATGTTATGTTTAGATTTTAGAAACATAAATAAACCTCTCATAAACAACATTCATCCCCTTCCAAAAACAGATCATATCATAATAAAACTAGGAGTTTCTAATCATGTGGTTTTGAGTGATAATTTTTCAGGATACCATCGAATAATACCAATTCAAATAGATCAGCTCAAAGACTTCTTCAAATATACTAGTGGCAACTTCAAGTTCAAACCAATCTGTCCAAAACCAATGAACATCGAAGATGCCCTCAGGAAATCTATGTTCCCAGTTCTGAACTTCCTTGTCATGATGTACCTAGATGATGTCATCATATGCTTTAAAAATGACAAAGAATATCTGCATTATTTGAAAAAGATGTACAATAAAAGGAGAAGTGGAATTCAAAGGTATAAAGAAGTACAATAGGAAGACACAGGGTTGTTTATAGATTCATGCATGAATCCTTATGTTATGCTTACAAGAGAAAATTTTCCAAATTTTTCTTTTCAAGAGCTGAGTGGACCAAGAGCATCAGGAGATCCTTATGAAGATAAGATGCTCAAGTTTCACCGTTTTCAAGAGTTCTAGTTTCAGATTTTTCAACCATTGTACATACCATTGCTTGAAGAAATAAATCAAAAAACACAAATTACAAAAACAGTAGAAAAACAGAAAAAGAGGGCGGTTTGGAAACACCATGAAAAGCCCCATGTCCAAAAAAATAGTCATGCTGAAAGTGTGCAAGTATAAATGCCACTACTAGTGCTCAAAAGATATCTTGTTTCAGTTATCTAGCCTAATCATAACTGAGCATGTTTTAAATTGATTGATGATAAGTTAGTGAGAGAAATGATAGTCAAATTGTGTAAGCTCGACTTATCAATGAAAGTATATTAGGAGAAGGATGATGGTTCCACACGCTCAAAACAAAACCAAAGAGAAAAACAAGGATGAAAAAAAATTTGTATATCTTGGCCCTGAATTTTCTAAGTTTCATCTTGTACATAAATAATGTTTGTGTGCAGCTTTTTTTTATGCCGCAAACTTATGACAAATCAGAGCTCTAATCCTGATTTGATCATTTTTTCAATTTCATGTTTTAGTTTAGAGAATGAAATCCTGTCAAACAGCTTAATCTTGATATTCGATCATAGTATAGGTAGAGAAACAAAATATTTCATCAGTTTAATCTGAACTCCCGGAAGATATAAATGTAGCAATAGATAGTTTTTCTTTTTTTCAAAAAATATCTTGTCAATGGTTGCTAGTCCAAATGCACCTAAAGAATAAAAAATTCTAGGAAAAGTAGCTGGGTAGGTAGATTTGAGGTTGATGCTAATCATGCTGTAATTTTTTCAGAAAAGCATCATTTTCAGAAATAGCATCAAGAAAGGAAGAAATTTGCGCCAATGGATAAGGCATTGGTCTTCACAAGCCAGAGATCTGCAATTCTGGACACATCCTGAAAATGAGCTGCCCTCCCCAAATGGAGCCACTGTTAGTCATCAGTATTTTTACCTGTTATTGATGACTAGTTTCCTTAGCTGAGTTTTCTAGAAGCTGATCTCAAAACTGTCAAATATGTCATCTAGAAAACACCCGAAAACAATTTTTGTCTTTCTACCCCTTCCTGTCAGTCTATTATGATAAAAAACCTCAGTTGTCAAGTCCTATCTGTTTTCAGCAAAGTAACCCTGTCTATAGTTGTCATAGCTATAAATTATTTGTTATCATTTACCCTTGTTTCTCATACCATTCACTATCCAAAGGTTGACAAAGTGTCTGCAACTCTATCCCTGGTCATCTTGTCATTTGAAAATCTGATCATGCCTGAGAAAAAACTCAAAATCTGTCAAAATTGTCCCTAAGTTAGATAGTGGTGTTTAGGGAGTTTTTCCTTGGCTAAGATATCCTAGGCCAAAAAGCCTCTGTCTAGTACCAGTCAACCATGAATTAGTTCCCTTTCTGCAAAGCAAGCATTGTTCTATCCATAGGTCGCACACCACCAAGAGGTCACTTTGTCTCATGTCAGAAGAAGTTCAACAAAGATCCAAATCGGGAAAAGAGAAGGTTTGTCACTATCTGAAGAAATATGCTTGGATCGGGAAAATCTCCATGAAACACCAAAAGAGCTCTCCAAGGTTCCAAAGTATCTGTTTTTACATCTCTGCAGGGGTGTAATTGAATGATGATCAGTATGCAAATGAGAGCAAAAGGGAAAAATTCAAATAGGTCTCTCATGTTGGAAAGGTTTGCCATTAATGAGCAGGTGGAGAGCTGGAAAGTAAAGTGCAGCAAGTGTACATGTTATTAATCCAAATGTTGCCTGAAGAGTAGAGATCATTCCTCATCAATGAAACAAATGAAGTAAAATGAGATGTTGATCATCAGTGCTCCATGAACTCCTCCAAAAGCAGTGTTGCATAATCTTTCCGAAGGGTATTATCATGTAGGGCATAAGAAGACAGTTGCTTCTTATGTTACCTTGAACCTAGGTTTTGAAAAGTAGTCAAAGGAAATTTCAATAAACCTCTGACAACACAATCAAGGTAAAAGATAGTTCAATGATACCTTGCAGCAAACATTCTCCATGTACAAATCACATTTCTTCTGGTTTTGTGTTCCCAGTGATATTTTACAAAAGGATATATGCATCTCAGACAAAGCCTCATAAAGCAAGAGGACATGATTTTCAAGTGATTTTATCAATAGTGAATGTCAAATTCTACCTTGTTTCCTATTGGCATTCTTCAAACAAGCATACAGAGCACAACACAGTTTGAAATAAATGAAATTTCATGTGTATAAAGATAACCTCCTTCATGAAAAGCAGATGGTTAGAAAGCACAATGACATAACCTCCTTCATGAAAAGCAGATGGTTAGAAACAAAATGACAAAACCTCCTTCAAAAACCAAAGGGTTAGGAAAACATTGTTGTGGCCTCCTTCATAAACAAGCAGACGGCCAACATGTTTTTAAGTGATTTCAGAATTTTTGCGCCACCTCCTCCAAAAGGATGAACAGAAGATGCATAGAAAGGTCTAAAATTGTGTTTGAAAAAGTTTTTCTGTTGTTAAGACCAGTTGAGAAATAGTGGTGAAAGTAAATGAGAGTTCATAGGTTGAATGACCTTTTTTATATAACAAGCAAGAGATTGGCATAATGGTGTTAACAGGCCTCTGTTTTTCTGTTTATAAAAGCCTCCTTCAAAGTATAATCCGAGGCTGGAGTTTTGACTAAGAGAAGCCCCATCTGTATGGCCAAGGAGGTGGACCAAGCCCTATTTAAATTTACTTCTGCAAACTCACATGAAGAGACAGTCCACCTAGATGATTTATGTAAAAAGGCATTCTTGTTTTTTATACAATTTCATTATGATTTATCAAGGCTAACTCCCTCCAAGTGATGAATAAAGAGAAAGCACCAAAGGTTTCTTTCCAGCTCATTTAAAAGATAGTGGGCACATTATTAAGTTGCAGGGATTCTCTTCAGGACAAATAGAAGGTCTAAACACAGTCAAGATAAATTGTTAATACAAAGCGCCTAACAATAACAGTGGCCTCCTTCACAAAAATAGAGGATTTTCATTCTGGTTTGGAAACGCTACAACAGTGGTTTTTGTAATGACCTCCCTTGTTGACAAACTGAAGAAAAACACAACTGATATACAGGACTTTCTTCTCTTCATAAAACAGTGGGATACTTAATGGTTTTGAGATGGCAAGGTAGTGTTTTATAAGCCTCTTTCAAATGGTATACAAGGTCATAGTTGTGGAGAAAACCTTCTTAAAAGATAGACAGGGAACCCTTTCATAAACAAAATCACATGTTTTTTGTCTGTGGTTTCAAAGTGACATAATACTGAGGAAGGATGGTATCACATGTAAAGCTTTAATGAAGAACAAAGGCACTGTTTGTAAGGAGATAATTCAAGAATTACAAGTGGAGAAAAAACACAACTTACCCGTAAAATGATCTATTCAAAGGGACAGAGGGTATGCATATTTAAAACACCTTTTTCACTTCATAAAAATAGAGAATGCATTATGGCGATTAAGAAGCTGCATTGGTGGTTTTAAATAGATGATCTCCTTAATAAAAAAATCAGAGGATTAAATCATGGTTTAAGGGAACCCCTTACCTCACAAACTTTGGATTACAATATCATTTTTGAGAAGCATTCTATTGAATGTTCCAGAGTATTCGAAAGGCTGTTTAAAGGAGGTAAAAGCAGTTTGTTGAAAGAGGCAACCCTCACCATTGTGCACAAAGCCAATTTTAAGAAAAGTTTCTTTCAAATTAAAAATGGGAAGTTTGTTTTTCAAATTGAAATGAGGGAAAATTTGTTTATCGAGTATAAAAGAGCTCGATCAAACTTCATAACTATCATTCATCATTTGGAAAACCAATTCACGGAGAAAAAAATCATTTTTTGAAGGCATTTGCAACTGATTTGAATGCTCGGCGCGCCTGGAAAGTTGCGTGGCGTGCCTGTAGGTGCCTGCCGAACAAAACTATTAAGGGTGCAGCGTGCCTGTGCATTTGCATGGCACGCCTGTGCCGGCGTTCAACCGGCACCCAGGGCCGACCCGACAACATCAAGTGCAGCACGTTTGTCCATTCAAAGCCCACTTTTCCATCAACCAACTCTGAACACGTCCTCTGCCAACCCGGGCCAATATTCAAAGAGGCCATCAAAGGGGTTAAACAGCAAATTTTTACACAGGTAACTCATCCCCAAACACAATAGAATACATATTACGAAGGTATTCATGTCTCTAGGCCCGGACTTTGTTCAAATTTAATGAAATATTTGGTACCAAAGGGTCAAAGAAACAGTGATCCTTAAAGAGGGACAGTTTTTTCAAAGGGAAAGCACGGTGATTTTCCAAAAAATGTATTCTTTGCTTAGAGAGAAATGGAGATAGTGATTCAGTGAAACAGTTTGATCAAGTTTATAAAGGATTTGCTCAGTCTCCTTAAACAATGATTTCAAAGAAGCCCTTTTTGTTTCAAATAACCACAGTCTCTTCAAACAGTGATTTCAAAGAAGCCCTCTTTGGTTTCAAATAACCACAGAGAAACAGTGATTTCAAAGAAGCCCTTTTTGTTTCAAATAACCACAAAGAAGTAGTGATTACAAAGGAAGGTAGTAATTAAGGGAAAAGAGTTTTTATGTCAAAAAAAAACAGAAGGGGACTTGTCTTTAAAAACCAAAAATAGATCTCATTAAGAGGTCTTTTATCTCACAACAAAGTTCACAAGAAGGGAGCTTGTTTTCACTTAACAAAACTTGTTTTCCAACTAGGGACAAACTTAGTCTTGCAAAGAGGAAAAGGTGTTTTTGGTTGAGGACGTATTTCAGTGATAATTTGAATAGTTTGTCTTGGTAAGTCAGTGAAGGGTATCAGAAGCATAAATGCCTCCAAAGAAGGACAGTAGAAGTGGGTATCACAATAGGTATGAGCCTATTAAAACTCAGGAAGTGAATGAATCTCCTTCAGTACTCTTCAATTTTCATGAAGTAGGGTGCTTGGAATTTTGCCAAAAAGTCCAAGAATTAAAAATTCATCTTCCTTTAGCACATTTTTTTTCTTTGAGGCTGCAAGGAAAGCATGTCCATCTAGCAGGTCTGGATTTCAAACTCTCTCCTAGGGATATCTCCAAAGCTACTAAGATCCCCTATATAGGAGAAAAGTGGTTCAAACAAACATACCTAGATCTGAATCACTACAAACCCTTTCTAAAACCAGACCATCAGGATGCTTGCCAAACCATTTTCCCTTTTCCCCACTTGTTGACCAGCTATGCCTCTCTCATGAAAGTCATCATGAAGTATCTCACATGTGAAAGGAGGTTTTCCTGGATTTATGCCTATCACGTCACGCTTCTTATGCATTTCACAAGAACTCAATTGTTGAACCTACCTTTCTTCCTCTATAGAAGCATTGACAAGATGGCCTCTACTATCCAAAAGAAGCCCTCAGCTCGACAACAAGCTTGTGTTTTTCATCATTCCCTTATCAAGATCATCATCCTCCATCAACTTGAGAAAAGGGATTTTCTTGGGACTCTTTCATCTCCCGTCCTGATTTTTCCATTGCCTCTTCATCTCATGCACCTTCCTCGCCATCCACTCATCATGTTTCTCCTTACTCTAGTAAATCAACTCCTAAAAGACCAAAATCCCCTATGATTGAGAGTGAAGAAGAGAAGAGGCAAACTAGTGATGATGAGGGTCAAAGTAAAGACTCTAAGCATGATAGTGAAGAAAAAGGAAATGTTGATGAGCATGAACAAAGTGATGGTGAGCATAGCAGTCATGAAAAGGAACATGATGGCAGCCAACATAGCAGTAAGCATGAGGGTGATGAGGGACAAAGCAGTGAAGGAAAAGAACACAGCAGTCATGAAGAAAGCAGGGACAAAGATAAGCATAGTAGTCCTCAAGATTACAAACAAAGTGGCAGCCAAAATAGTGATGATGAGGGTCATGAAAATCCTCAAAAAGACACTTATGATGAGAAACAAGACAGCCCTAAAGCAAGTAATGATGATGAAAATCAAACACCAAACGGTGAGCATTCCAAAGAGGGCAGCATGGAGCAAAAAGACAAAATCAGTGACCATGAGCATAGCAGTGATGAGGACAAATAAGGAAATATTCAAGAAGAAGAAAATAGTGACAAAGATGAATCTGGAGCAGATGATGATGGAGGCAGCAAGGAAAAATACCAAGTTGAGAAAATAAAAGTAGATAAACCTCTTCTATCTTCTCCTCCACACAGCCAAGAGCATGTGCTACCTGCCCATCCTTGGAAAGGGGCCATGACTCTTCCTCCAAAAGTGGCGAAGCCTATAAACACTAGATCAGAAAAGAAGAAGACCACTCCAGCAGTGACTAGCAATGTCACAAGAGCACTAAGAAGTAGAGGCAAACTGCCTAAAAGGAGCATTGTTGAATTGCCAAAGAGGAAGAGGACCAAGAAGTCTATCCAAGGCAAGGGGAAAGAAAAAGAGGAGAGTAGTCATGAAAAGGAAAGGGAGTTTGATATCATACAGATAGACAGTGATGATAGTGATAATGAAGCTAGAATCCTTGAGGTTCTTTTGTGAAACATTGAATACCAAATTCATGACCTACAAGCTGATCTAGAAAGCTCAAAGGACTTCATACATGTTCTACAGATGCAAAGCAAACAAATGAGTGGTCAAATGGAAGTTTTTGAGGCTCGGGCTTTCAAATACCAAAGGGAAGCCTCCAAAACACAAACCAAGCTTGAAGAGCTTATGGGTGAATTTCATAATACTGAAGAAGAAGAGAAGCCAATGAGAAAGAGGCCTAGAACTATGGGACTCAAGAAATATTTGGAGAAAAAGAAGGAAGAAGAGGCAGCCCTTGTTCGATCTTATCCTCTCACTTATTTTCTCGCCCAAGAAATAGAGAATGATAAAGAATCATGGCTTGAAAGGGCCAACAAGAATTTGGAGGATAAATTAGAGAAAGCTAACAGAGACTTGAGTCTACAAAAGAAGATGACCGAGCACTACAAGAATTTAAACCAATTTTCCTGAAAAAAGCTCAAGCTTGCTTAAGAAAGGCTCAAGGCTGCCCAAAAGAGGCACCCGGTAGAAAAAAAATGAAAAAGGCACATCAGGGCTTTAAATATTGGCCTGAGCTTCTCTACATGCTTCTAAGAACCCATGAGGGGCTTGCTCGCCAAAATTGAGAAAATTTTGACAAGATTTTGCGTTTTGTGTTTTTTGGCCATAATTGCACATTTTTCAAGGCGCTGCCATGAGTGCTAGGAGCATCCTCAGCTCATGAAATTCATTTTTTTCGATGGAATAAATTTAGGGGCAACTACTCACAAATTTTCAGATCCAAAGGATGTGTTTTGGTCCCCCAAAGAGGCTAAAAACAGTGATTTTTTGACTTTTTGCCTCACATATTAGCAAGGGCTACTTTTCTGGTTTTTTTCACTCGGTTTAGTTTTTGATAGACTTCCCAGCATTATTTTGGGAAAAATCAAGTAGTTCCAGAAATTAGACATCTAGGGATTTCCAGCGAGCCATCACGGCCTTGTTTTGATATCGGGAGGTTCCTCAAAAGTGGTCTGCAAGACAGGCAATTTTCTGCTTCTACGTTCCTGTAGCATTTTGGCAAAAGGACAGTTTTCTGAAGTAGCTTATCCAAATGTGCATTAAGCCTTTTTTGGCCATTGTCAGTAATGAAAAGTCAATATTTTTTCCTTTTTTACTATTTTATAGATATTTTGAAGATATTTTGTGCCTTGGGCTTTGCAAAGCCTCAAGGAAAAAATCAGATATTTGTTTTAAGCCTATGAGCTTCTAGTCAGTTTTGTGAAGCTTATCTTCTCATTCCCCTATATAACTCATGTAGAATCATTGTAATATTGTTGGTTGAAGATTTGATAAACAAGCTGGACTTTGAAGAGCTTAAGAACTTGACTAAGCTTAGAGCAATATATGTTATGAGTTTTGATGATCAAACTTGTTTTATGGAGTGAATAGCTTGACTTGCTTGCCTAGATGATGGAGAGGATCTATATGCAGGATTCCATGGCTTGGTAAATGGTATTGTACTTCTTTTCAGTTATGTTTTCTTAGTCTTTCACATATGTATTCATGCTTCTTGATTTCTGTAGGTCAGTAAAGAATAGTTTGAGGTATGCCCATGGAGGCTCATCAAATTTCCTGATTCATTACAGCTTCTATGTTTTCATCCTTCTTGGTCATTTCAAAGGATTCTTAACTACCCTTTGGTCCACTAGGAACTTTTTATTTATTTCCTTAATGATTAATATTGCATGCTATCTTGTTTGATTCATGGTATGCCCTACTTACTCATAGCTGTTTAAACCTCATTAATGAAATCTCCTTTGAAGTTTTGACTGTCTAGTTTAAATCAGAGTGTTCTTGCTTCGATCTTGCCCTCTGCCTGTACTTGCAGACTTATTTCAAAGTTCTCATCAGATTGAATGTGTTGCTTAGGAGTTTCCTTTCCACATTTTGAGCTATTGGTTTGTCTTACATGTGTTCTCAACCACTAAAGGTGATTTTCCCACAGTTAGAGAGTCTTATACTTCTGTGCATCACCTGAATGTTTATTTTATGCATCTATTAGTTTGAGTTTGATTCATAATGATTAATTGTTAGCCCTACCACATGAATGCTTGTTTTTTAAACTATTTATGCTTAATATTCCTTTGTCTTGCACAAAATTGATGTTCATTTCACTTCATAAACCACCTGAAATATCCATTCGCTGTACTAAATCGGCCTTGCAGTACACCCTACCCATTGTCTTGACATCCTTGGCTTGATTTTGACCCCATAGCCCAGTTGATCTCATTTTCTTGTTCTATTTGATCCACTTGATCAGTTTTTCCTCCAAACAACTAAAAACAAACAAACAAACACACTTAACAACTAGCCTAAAATCTAAACAAACTAAGCGAACAAGCTCACATCCTTTGCTTCATTAGAGAGAGCCCTCTCTGAGTCCAAGAAGGCTAGGTCCTAGGGCTCCAAATATTGGTTTGATGTTACTCTTTCATTTGGTCCGTCAATCTGCCAAATCATGGGAAACCTAATAGTTGGATGTTGCAGGCTGCTGATTGGATGTGGCCGATGGTCCAGCCTCATCTCCATGATGACTGCTACTAGATGCTAGTGGAGGTTGCTCATCCGGCGTGGTGCGAGGTGAATTATCATGAGATGATGAGTCACTTCTCGCAAACTGTCGATCACGTGTTGCATCTCGACCACGCCTATAACGTGAAACGGTCCTCCTCAGTTGCGTAACTAAGGTCGTAGCTCCTACGACATGCCACATCAGGCTGTACATTTCACGCAGCATGTCTTTCCACATATGTAACAACCTACCATCGGCCTGTATGTCTCTCATATGAGCGGGCCTGATGCCCACCTCAAAAATCAATGCAGTGAGTTGGTCACCCAACTCCATCCTTTATCTAGTATCAAGCCGACCTCACCTAGCAAAAGGCGGTACCGGCGCACCACCAGGAGAAGGTCTCTCTACACTGGCCTCCTGATGATCCTTGGCATCTGGCATGCCCTGATCCCCATTAGGATCCACACCTGGATCATGTGGTGGTGTCGGCATGTCCTCGCCATCAAAATATGCAATGTCTGCAAAATATATACAAGTACACAACAATAATTAAACAATTTCATTACAAAATTTTATAAAAATGGGTAAATAGCATGCTAGAATAAATTTAAATAAAACAATAATATTACCTCTATCATCTGGCGGCTCATCATCTGTGAAGAGGATGTTGGAACACCCTCGCCAATCCAATCCAGCATAAGGACAGGGAACCATAATGAAGGGATACATCTCATCAACACTACCTAGCAACTCCAGTGCATCATGCAATATCCTCATTGGAAACACAGTCTCGCCCCTCTTGGGCATCATCTGCCCCCACATGTGTATATGTGCCTCAAACATCGGCCTACGAGGCTATCGAATAAAAGTAGGCCTCGTCTCTGGAAACCTCTCAAAAAATAAACAAAAAAGCTCTGAATCAAAAGGGAAGGTGACCCTCCCTTGTGCATGAGCACGACATCTATCAAGGGCTGTACAAAACTGCCACAAAAAAGTGGCAGACCACCTGACAAGTCGTGCCCATAGTTTTAAAAAACGGAATCGGTCAACTACCAAGCCGAGGGTCGACTCCGACTCGGACTCCAAATCGGTAATGACTCGGTCGACTCGGTTTCAATGACTTGGTTTTTGTAAAAAATACATTAAATATTATTTTTTTGTACAAAAACATAAATTTAAAGATTTTTATTGATGTTTCCAAACGCAAAGCATTACAATATAGACAAAATACAACATATGATCATAGTAGGCTCATGAATATATCCATTATATCAAAATTGCACCCAGTGCACTGTCCAAGGACCAATACATGATGATGATATAGAGATCAAAACAAAAAACATAACTAAGGAGGCTCTAAATGGCCTCTACAACAAAACATGAATAGTCACTACTAACTAGTTACTACTGCTAGTCATCTGACTGTGACAAGCCAATGTCCTCTGCCTCAAACTCTGAACTAGAGGAGGAAAACTCTCGCTCCACCTCCTCCTCAGAATCAACATCCTCAACTGGCACTATACCCTTTCCCTTACCACGTTCAGAATCAGATAGACGAGTCATGCGTCTCCGTCGTGGCTGACTAGAGGAAGTGCCTGCACCTGCAACTGGATGGCTTGGGACTGGGTCTGCTACTACTGGATCTACATTGATAATAGTTGCCTCCATCTCTAAATCGAAGTCAAGCGGACTCTCCTCGTCTATGTCAAACTCTGGTGGACAAGACTCTACTACCCAATCTGATGTTGGATCAATATCCTCCAACACAATGGGATCTGAATCAGGTCTTTTGTTCAGCAATTGGTTGCGTCTTAGTCAGAGGTTGTACTGGACATACACTAGATCATTTAACCGTTTTTGCTCCAAACGGTTTCTCTTCTTTGAGTGAATCCTCTCAAAGACAGACCAATTGCGCTCACACCCAGAAGCACTGCAAGTTTGACTCAAAATGCGGATTGCAAACCTCTGCAATTCAAGACAGTGGCTACCAAATGCCTCCCACCATTGTGCTGCAAAAAACAAGTTTCAATTAGCTCAACAATTTATATCCAACTTTGAAATTGAAATTATAATTTTATAAACAATTATACAAAATAATAAATTATAAAATTGAAATTTGAAAATTGAAATTCTTTTTTTACCTGGCTCATCTGATTCCCTTGCAATCCTTGCAAGGTTCTTGCCAAAGGTACCAGTGGCTTGGCTGAACATAGTGATCTGCTTGTGTATCTTCAACTGCTCACTCTCTCTGGGGATCATGCGATCAATGCAGTCAATCAATCCATCTCTAACCTCCCAAGTCAAAGCTCTTGTTTCCTGAGCTTTATAATGATACCTTGGGTTCAGAAAATACCCAGCTGCCTGTATCGGGCGATGGAGTTGATTGTTCCATCTCTGATCAATGATTTCCCAAATGGGCCCATACTTAGCCACTATGTCCTTGTATGCTGCCCTTATTTGCTCCTTTTCTTGATCCATGGCCTCATAAATGAAGCCCATAGCCAATCTTTCCCCATCCACCAAGCGCAACACCTTAACCAATGGCTCAGCAAGTTTCACAATCTCTGCTGCCTTTTTCCAAAATATTTCTTCAATGACTTTCCTTTTCACATATTTTCCATCATGTTTGCGATACCACTGAAATTCATTCCATTCATCACTAGAAAACATCTTTTGCAAGTTTCTATGTTGGGAAAACATAGATTGCAATGTCAAAAAATGTGTTGCAAATCTAGTGATGGCAGGCCTAATAAATTCCTTGCCCCCTGTGTATTTCCTCATCAAACTCAGAATCCATGAGTGATTGTAAATATATTTTGTGATGCATTTGGCATGCTCTATAGTGTTCTTGATCCAGTCTATTTTTCCAATATCCTCAAGCATGAGGTCTATGCAATGTGCAGCACATGGGGTCCAAAAGATGGTTGGGTGATTTTCCTCTAACAATTTACCAGCAAGAAAATAGTTAGAGGCATTTTCTATGATGATTTGAACAACATTTTCCACCCCCACCTCTTGAACAACCTCATCCAAAATCTGTAACAACAACTGTGCATCTTTCACCCTATCAGATGCATCAACTAATCTTAGAAACATGGTTCCCCGTGGGAAAAATACAAGAAAGTTTATGATGGTATGGTTCCTCTGATCAGTCCATCCATCTGACATGATGGTACATCCTGTACGTGCCCATGAGTTTTTGAACTCTTTCAAATAATCATCAATGTTTGAAATCTCTCTTTGCAAAAAAGATCCTCTTAACTCATGCATAGTAGGAGGTTTGAAGCCCTTTCCAACAGCATATATGGCATCAAAAATAGGTTCATAATATGGTGAACGAGTAGCATTGAAGGGAATATCAACATCATACCACCATCTAGCAATGTAATCACAAGCAACATCTCTCAATTCTTTTTTCCAATGAGCATCTAAAGTGGGCTGCACAGTTGGAGGACTAGGACCATATGCAGTTGCACTATCAGAGGGAGATGAGGGCACAAAAAAAAATTTAATAGTACCCTTATTTCTCATTGCACCCTTACCCTTGTCAGAAATAGATTCCATAGAGGGAGGAACATAGCGAAAGGGGTTTTTTGATGCATCAGTGGAAGGGATAGATGAGGAACCCTCATAATCAAAAGATTCAAAACTTGAGTTGGCAGCCATCATATGTTGTAGATTCCTCTTCCTCCCAATTTCAGCCTGTATTTCTTTTTGCCTATTTTTCTCTTGCTCAAACTTGTCAAATTGTTCTTTCAACTGCTTCCTAATTTCCCCAATTTTTTGGTGCTTCACATGCAGTAATTTTGCCTTTAACACCAGCCAAATGTAGTTTCAGTCTATGAATGCCCCCTCCACCCTCCTTAATTTTTTTCTTGCAAAATTTGCAAAACATTTGATCCCCAACCATTTCAGCATATGCCCAAGCAGCATCTTTTGCTCTAGGGGCCATTTTGGACTGAGTTTTTGACTTGGAAATAAAATGTTTAAATCTGAACATGAAAACAAAACAAAAAACTATTCATTCTATGTTCATTTCTTTCACCAAATGGAAAATGCCAAAAACTATGCAAATGAAAATGGCAAATGCTAGATTTGATAAATAAATAAAACAAACAAAGGCAGATTTAGAAGAGAAAAAATAAATACCTCTATCCTCTAGCTTCCTCTAGCTCAATGCTGCTCCAAAGCTTGCCCAATAAGCTCCTCACTACTGCTCCAAATCTTGCCCAAAAGACTCCTCAAAGCTGCTCCAAAACCAACTCCAAAATCTTCAGAAAACTCTCACAAATGCTCAAGCAAATTGAATGAGAAAGATGTGAGGTATTGAGAGGGGTTGGGTTAGTTAAATAGCATGGAGAGGGGTTATAAAACCTCAAAAAAACCTAACAGCAGAATTAAATTTGGTTTCAAGTCCATAAAAATTGATTTTTTGGGCCCACCAGCCGGCGGAATTGGCTCGGCCGAGTTAACTCGGACCAGACCTGGTCGGCCGGTTTGTTACTGAGCCAACCGAACCGGTACAAAAATTGGCCAGCTTGGTAACAAACCGGCCAACTGGCCATTTCTTCTGCCTAGTCGGACCAGCAAGCCTAATGGCTTGGTCGACCAGGCCTGGTTCGATTCGAATCGGTCGTTTTTTAAAACTATGTTTTCGACTCCCTTCACCTTGAGTGTGGATTGTTTGTAAGTTTTAAGACGTAGGTAGACAAGATATCCTACCTCAAACTGTCTCTCTATCTGACCACGGTCTGCATACATCTTCTACTGGTTCTAAGCAGTGGCAATTTTGTCTTTGAGTGCCTTGAGTATGTCCTGGTTCTCTTGAATCCAATCCCTCGCCCTTGGAGCTTTACTTTCCCCAAACATAACATCAGCAAATGAAAGTGCCTCATACCCATATAAGACTTGAAATGGATTCATGCCAATATAAATATAGTGAGTAGTTTTGTAACAATACTCTCCCAAGTGGAGCCAACACAGCCAAGCTTTCTGCTGCCCTGCCACATAGTTCCTCAAGTAGCCTTCTAGCCACTTTTTCACTATCTCAGTCTTCCCATCAGTTTGGGGGTGATAGCTGATACTTGGATTCAAATCAATCCCCACTAACTGAAAAATTTCCTGCCAAAAGCCACCCATGAAGCGGTTGTCCCAATCACTCACTATGGTCCTAGGGAGACCATGGAGTCTAAATACATCTCTAAAGAAGAGCTCAGCTACCTGTGAAGAAGTATAATGTACAAAAATGGAAAATAAATGAGAGTAATTTGTTAGTCTATCAACAACAACAAAGATACAGTCCTTACCCTGTACTGTAGGTAAGCCGGTGAAGAAGTCCATAGAGATACTTTCCCACTTCCCATCCGAAATAGGTAATGGCTATAAAAATCCAGCAGGGTAAGTGTGTTCTCCTTTATTCTATTGGAAAATGGTGCATTTCCGGACATGCCAAAGAACATCCTACTTGAGACCCTTCCATGAGAATCTCTCTCTGCTAGATCTGTAAGTCTTTGCGAAACCTTGATGCCCGGAAAGTGGTGAATCATGTGAGGCCAATAAGATCTTCTCCTTGAGCTTAGAATTCTTATCCAAGTAGATCTGATCCTTGTAATAGATAACCTCATCCATTACTCTAAACCTTTCATCTGATACCACCCCATCAAGTATCTCACATGCAAATTCATTTTTGGAGTACTCAACTAAGAGTTGAGCCTTCCAATCTGTGTCCATGCCCCTCAAGGATAGCGTTGTAGGCCTCCTAGATAGTGCATCAGCTACTATATTGCTCTTACCCTTGACATATTCTATGTCAAAGTCATAATCTTGGATTTTTATCACCCACTTCTGTTGTCTCTCCTGAATTTGTCTCTGTTCAAGGAAGAATCTAAGACTGTTGTGATCAGTCTTCACCTTGAACTTATTTCCCACTAAGTACTGTTGGAATTTGGCTAATGCATGCATGATCGCCAACATTTATTTATCATAGATGTGGTATAACCTTTCATGAGGGAGCAACTTCCTGCTCTCAAAGGCTATAGGATGCCCTCCTTGCATCAAGACTACCCCAATACCTTCACCTTATGCATCACATTCTAGCACAAAAGGTTGAGAAAAGTTAGGTAAAACCAAAAGAAGACAACTACTCATTACCTCTTTGAGCTTATCAAAAGCCCTCTGTGTTGTAGGTGTCCAATGGAAAGCTCCCTTCTTTTTCAAGTCTGTGAGTGGTGCTGCTAATTGTGAAAATCCTTTCAAAAACTTCCGGTAATAAGTGCATATGCCCACAAACCCTCTGAGTTCTGTAACATTCCTAGGTTCAGGCCAATCTTTGATAGGTTGGATATTCTCCTCATGTACCCTCACTCCATCCATTCCTATGATATGCCCCAAATACAACATCTATGTGAAGCCAAATTCACAATTGGAGAGCTTGGCATAGAATTGTTGCTCCTTGAGGATATGTAAGATTGTCTCAATATGCTGCAAGTGCTCCTCTGAAGTGCGGCTGTAGATAAGAATATCATCAAAGAAGACCAATACAAATTTTCTCAAATGACCCTAGAAGATGTGGTTCATGCAGGATTGGAAAGTTTCTGGAGCATTAGTCAATCCAAAGGGCATTACCAGAAACTCAAAATGCCCATAGTGACACCTAAACGTTGTCTTGGGGATATCTTTCTCCCTCACCTTGATTTGATGGTACCCGGACCTCAAATCAACCTTGGAGAATTATTTGGATCCCCTTAACTCATCCATGAGTTCATCGATCCTAGGTATAGGGTACCTGTTCTTCATAGTCTTCTTGTTTAAGGCCCTATAATCAATGCACATCCTCAATGTGCCATCTTTCTTCTTTACCAAAACCACCGAGGAAGCAAAAGGACTAGTACTAGGTCGGATGTGTCCTAGTGCTAGCAGCTCTTGGATAGCTCTTTCAATCTCATCCCTATAAGCCTTTGGATGCCTATAAGGAGGTGATCACTGCTTGGACCCCTTGTTCCAACTCAATGGTGTGTTTAAACCCTCAGTCAGGAGGTCTCCCTAGTGGGATATCCCCAAATACTGTAGAATACTGGTCCAAAAGAGATTGAACATCTAAATGCACCAGTGAGTCCTTGCCCTTCACCTCGGATATATGCAGCTCCACTACCCATTCAACATCTCCTCTACACAGATCTTTCTCCATCCTATGTGCTGAAACAACCTCAGGGGGATATGTGTTCATACCCTTGATTCTTGTTGCTGACCATCCTCCCTCCATTCCATTCCATCTCCAAGGTTCTCCAGTTAGTGGTAACTCTCCCAAGAGTGACTAACCACTGGACTCCCAATATGACATTGGTGTCTGGAATATCTACCACAAGAAGTGGTCTGTCAATGTATAGGTTCCCATAGTAATGATTAGTGCTGGAACATACTTGGCACATTGCAGAGTCATGGCTCCTGAGACCAGAACTGAAAATCCCTCAAACTCCTCCATGGGAATTCCTCTCTTGTGTACCAGCTGTGCATCAATAAAATTATGAGTGGCTCCACTATCTATCAATACAGAAACTATTTTCCCCATGATGGTGCCTCTCACCCTCAATGTCAGAAACTTTGGGACTCCTCTTAACGCTGCGACAGCTCCTCCTCTTGGAGCAAAGTCTTCTATGGATTGTACAGCGCTGGCATCCTTCTTGAAGAAGGTCTTAATATGATGTGTTCCCCTTGTAACACATTTCCCCTCCAAATCTTGATAATGGATTGTCTCCCTTGCCCTTGAGTGATTCTTTTGCTGCAAAAAGGCTCTTGCCCTGGGCAAGATGTGTTGTAGATATCTGGCTTTCTCCACAACTTCAAGGAGTGTGTTTGGTTTGGTAGACTTGACCAACCCTTGTAATGGTTCAGCCATCCGATTCATAAACATGCATACCTTCCTACTCATAGTGAGGTTGGATTCCATCACTAAAAGCTGCAAACACTCAGCAATGTAATCCTCAAGATCTCCCTCCTGCTTGAGCTTGGTTATCTTGGAAAAGTGGGCTTCCGAATCCCTTGGATCAAACCTCTCCACCAGCTTCTTGGTGAAAGCTGAGTAATAAGTGATATGATGATGCCCAAGTGTGGTCATTCCATGAAACCACCAATATTGAGCTTCCCCTTCTAGGTGCAACCAGTTATCTTGATGGCTTCTATCTCAGAAACCTTGTTGAGCTGGAAGTATGTGTCCAGCTTCTCCACCCATGCTTTTGTTGTGCACTTAGGTGTCCCATAAAATGTGGGCAATAAGAAGCCTACCATACTGCAGTGTAGGGTTGATCCCTGCATCAAGTTATCCTCCTTTTGATGAGGATCATTCCTCCTTCCATCCTTGATCCGGAAAAACTCTTGAAAGCTCAAGTGCTCCTTGAACCTTTGAGACTGGAGTTCATATTCTTCAAAATATTCTCCCAAAGAGCCCTCCTTATCTCCTTCAGTTAGAAATGAAGGCATGCTAGAGCGTTGTGATGCAGTTGAATGTCCCATGCCATTTGCAGTGCTAGTGCTTGCCTAATGGCAAAACCCTAAAGAGTCCTCTTCATGCCTCATCTCCTTTAGATCCCTTGCAATGTTCTGTAGGGTTTGAAGTACAAGTCTTGAGATTTCTTCCTTCTCCATTCTTAATATAAATCTCCCCCCCACAAGATGAGCCAAGATCAGAGCTTTGATACCACTGTAATGTTCATTTTCAAAAATTTCAACAATATCTCCAATGAGGACGTTGTATATGGAAACCAATGCAAAAATAACGCAAAACAGGGCTTGGATCCTCTAAAATATGCTTTATTTATCTTAAATATATAATGGAATCATAAACAAATAATTCTAGCTACATTAAACAGATCTCCCCAACTCAAATATGCTAAAAAGCACCACAACCCCAGTACTTCATAAAACAGAAATCTCGGAGGTAGAAACAACGTTATTTTTGTTACGAAAACTACAGAAATTGATGGAATAACATATATATGAAGCTTTCATTCATTATATCATCAGAAATGAGAGGATTGACCTCTTTTACAAACACATTGGAACCCTCCGGCAAGGGTTTTCGGCAAAATAGCAACACAAGATACAACACTGCAGAAAATAACGTCGTACCCAGCAACTCTGTATTGATAAATATCTGATATGATATAAAAGGGACACACAATACAATAATTGTCCCAAGGCCTTTTTCAATAGATCTCCTGCAGTGGAAATAACCTCCTCCTTTTCTTAAATAAGCACAAATGGGATAGATGTAACCCCAGCTACTGCAGCTGCTGCAGAAATAATGCATTCACTGGAAGTGACTGTGCTGTCAAGGTTAGAGGATGGTTCTCCTCAAGATAGATAATGAGAATTGAACTCAAGACCTCCTCCTTAGATCTCCCAATCAGCTATATCAATGATAAGTATAGAATTCCCGCATGAGAACCCCTTTGCACTTAACAATGCTGCAACTCTGGCTAAACAGCTAAAGCTTGTAATCAGTCATAAGACTGAAATAAGATTAATGAATGAATCCCTTTGATACTATCTCTTCCTTTTTATCCTTGGTGAGCTTCTCCATCCTGGGCCCCACTCTCATTGGTGATGTAGCTTCCTTGAGAAGTTTCCTCCTTCAAAACTGCACTGCCCTAGTAGCTTTCCCTTCCTTTGTGACAGTGTTGTTGACTTGGTCAACTATAGCTAGCTCCTTGCTTTTTATCCTCTTCACACTAAAGAGGCTTTATTTTATCCTCCTACCTCAATCCCTTTTCACACTTGGATAGATTTTATTGTGTTTCCTACTTCTTATTTCAAAAATGGAGCAATTATAATGTTCCAAGTAGTAGTGGCTAATTGGGAACATTACACCTATCCTCTTGGTTTGACCCGTTGTTTTCTGTCACAGGAAGGATTTTCCCTCGTTGAAAACAACGTCATAACCTTTTTCCTCCAACATCGTGACTGAGACCAAGTTCTTCTTCAGACCTGGCACATGCATAACATCTTTCAACAGAAATGGTTTACTTGACTCCCTCTCAAAGATAATGGTTCCAATGTCAGTCACACTGTATCTACCATCGTCGCCCATCTCTATATGCATTTGGAGATATTTCTCCTCCAAGTCACTAAAAAAATCCTTATCTCTCGTCATGTGGAAGGAAGCACCACTATCAAGATACAACATTGATCCCATTGTGCTTGAAACCAAGCATGTGATCAAAGAGAAATCAAGTTAAAATTGCGAGGCAAGGGCCTCACCAGCTGCAGCTCTAGCAGTCTTATTGTTCTTCTTTTTATGTGGGAAGTTAGTGGCGAGATGCCCATGTTCATGATAGTGAAAATACTTCACTTTCAACAAATCCAGCTTCTTGCCTTTAGCCTCGGATTTTGGATGGGATTTCCTCCCCTTCTCTTTCCTCACTTTGGCAGCCAAAGCACAATCCTCTTCATCATAATGTTTTGATGAAGAGCCATCCTTGGTACTTCACCTTATCTCCTCCTGCACTAGATCTGACCAAAGTCGCTCCCAATCCAGAAATTTCTCCCACCCATTAACAGAGTCTTGATAACTGTGCCAAATCTTCGAAAGCCCAAGGAGAGACAAGCTCACCAAGTCATCATCCGCAAATGTAATTCCCACACTCTCCAGCTCATCCCTACATTGGACAAACTTAATGAGATACTTTGGAATACTGTCGCCCTTCCCCATTTTGATTTTTCTGAGTTTCTATTTCAGCGCCAACTTCTTATGGCCACTGCTGCTTTGGAAAAGATCTGTCAAAGCCTTCCACATTGCAAATGGACTGGCTTTCCCATAAAGGCTTGACACAATATGGTCTTTCATACCTTCCAACAGATATCTTCTTGTCTTCATTACTTTCTTTTGCCAGGTGTCAAGTAATGCAGCATCCGTCGAAGTGGGCTTAGGAACATTGCTATCGATGAAATCCTTTAGACCATTATCTTCAAGAACCGCCTCCATCCTCTCCTTCCAGGATATGTAGTTAGAGCTGCCCTCAAGTGCATACTCCAACCGCAACCCATTGAAATCCATTTCAATGTTTACTCAACTGTCACACCAAGAAATTTTTGCAGCAAATTCAAATTGTCCACCAGCACAAAACTCATCACTGCTTCAATATTGCAATCTCCAGTGATTAACACTACTCCGATACCATGTATAAATTTATAAACAAAATAATGCATTTTCGGATTCTCCTGATCTAACAATTTAATCTTATGTTAAATACAGAATCCTTCCACTTAATTCTTTGTTGAAATTAAATCGCCAATTGCAAAACACATATGAAGCAAAATCAATCGCACATAACAAAATGTTTTACCAGGAAATCTTAAAGCCAAAACCCCAACTATAATATATTATGTATATCAATGAAATCATGAAACAATCTCATACAAATCTCAGTTCATAGAGTTCTCAGTACAATATACAATCGTCTCACACTGTCATGCATAAATTTGCATATCAATGCACCAATTTCTTACCTCCTGACAGCCTGCCTCCACTACGCAATCCCTGATAAAGAAGATCCCTGAATGAATTTGATCTTTCCTTGCTTTCACTGTACAATCCTCATTGGCATCTCCAATGTCTGTGTAGATGCATTGAATGCATCACTATAGTCACAACTGATAGTCCATCTCACCCTTTCACCTATCTCTCCACTGGATCTGACATGCAAGTAGTTAACTGTTATATTTGTTCAGTTGTAAGTAAGACACTACTTGTGAATTAATTAAATAATTAATTCACTCATATTTCACTATTGTATCTTTAGTTATGACTAGCACAACTGAGTTTAACTAAATAACAACTCACATAACTACTCTTCTCCAAATCAAGTACAACTGAAGCCATTGTCGCTATAACGCAGAGGTATATGCATGAGTCACCAACCACCCTAGGAATTGCGTAATTCCTTTAGCCCACTGATGTGCCACATCTGTTCACTGAAATAAAGTGCTCCAAGAGAATAAGTTACTATTTATTGTCTGATTATTATTAAGGGCTAATAATAATCGACATGCATTCTATTTTTAGATTAGCGATCTATAAATAGACTTCGCCCATCTTCTAAAAATAGAAATTCATCCAGAGATAGAATTTTCTCAACCATCTAGAATCAACATCTTGCTAATTTTAGAATATTCTCACCATTCTAAAAATATACATACACCTAAAAATGGCCTGTAGGCCCCACCTAGTGAAGGTGATTAATTTTCACTAGGCTCATCATCTTGTTGAATCTCAACAATATGAATAGATAATATATAATATATTAGACATACATCGACTTAGACTAAGCTAGGGATTCAATCAAAATATATATACCTATGGTTTCATTCCTATGACTTTTCATAACAAGGATTTTGCTTGTAGAACTAACCAAAACCTATGGTTTTGGTTCATGTCAAAGGGAACCCTTATTATATCAAGACTTAAAAGGCTCAAGATTTCAAACAACATCATTTTAACCCTAACAAGTTAGAGCTTTCATGATCATATCAAAATCCCAAACATGACATTATCAATATATAATTAGTATAGATATTTCTACATTAATAACCTTGAGTAGGTTTAGGGTTTCACACATTATCAACATAACCTTAGGTTAGATTTTTCCAGAGAAAATTTTTAGGGTTCCTTTTATGCAAAAAATCAAATATGTATAAGGTGGGTATTCATCAAATAATGAATCATCCCAAGCAAGAATATTTTAAGATTCTGGAGAGCTAGACATAGCAACTGTTATGAAACTAGCTCAAAAAATAGAAGAAAAGAGAGATCAATGGCTTATAAATCAGCCACTTCAAGGGGGCACCCTCCTTTACATTTCATAAATGAACAATTCTTGGATGATTCAAATGAAAAAACCTCCTTTCTATAGATAGGATTCCATGGGGTCATAATAAAATCCTAGCCGCCCTAACAATAATAATGTAAGGGCACAAAATAACAATAGTGGGGTTTTATGGGGAACAATAATAACAATATGAGGACTACAAGGGTAAAAAAATAACAATAAGGGGGATTCACTAACAACAATAAGGGGATACACTAGTAATATAGGGACCTAACATTCCCCTCTCCTTCAAAAAAGTGTTGTCCTCAATGCTTGAGTAACTTCATATGCTTCTATATAAAATTCTCATCCTCCCATGTGTAATTTTTAGTTGGTAAGTTCTTCCACTTGATGAGATACTCTGAAATTGATAGATTTTGTAGCTGTCAAGTTCTTGTTTCCGTGACTGCTTTAGGTTCCAATAAGATTTTTCCTTCCTCATCAAGTTTTGGCAATATTGTTTGAACTAGAATTTTGTCACCTATAACCTTCTTTAAGCATGAAACATGGAAAATTGGGTGCACTCGAGAAGAAGCAAGAAGCTCCAATTTGTATGCCATAGTACCAATCTTTTGCAACACCTTGTGAGGATTCCTTATGGTACAAAGATCGCTTATATCTTTGTAATAATTCCCAACTAAAACAAAATATTATTTTTGAATTGTGCACCTCTCCCGTAGGAGGACAATCAGGATTTTTAAAAACTTACCATGGGGTGAAGAAATATTTTTTTTGGGATTGCCTTAAATCTGATATCCAAAATTTTGTGGTAGAATGTTTGGTTTTCCACCAAAATAAATTTGATACAATTAAGACCCCGGGTCTGCTACAAACTTTACCCATTCCAATTCAATGTTGGGAGGATGTTTCAATGTATTTTATCACAGGTTTACCTAAGTCCGAAGGAAAGAGTGTCATCATGGTCGTAGTTTATAGACTTACCAAGTATGCACATTTTTGTGCATTATCTCATCCATGTAAAGCAAGTACAATTGCTATTTCATTTATGGAAACAATTCAAAAGCTACATGGAAACCTAAAGATTATTGTAAGCGACATAGATCTCATTTTCACTAGAAATTTTTGGACAGAGTTATTTTCTTGTTTGGTTACTCAAGTAGCCCATAACTCATCTTATCATCCTCAATCTGATGGGAAAACTGAGATAGTGAACAAATTTTTGGAATTATATCTTCGTTGTTTTGTGTATGATAAAAAAACACCATAGGTCAAGTGGTTACCTTTGGCTGAATGATGGTATAGCACTTCCTTCCATACTGCAACAAGAATGACCCCATTTATGGAACTTTATGGATATCATCCATTGTCCATCACATCATCTCTAAGAGAAAATTCTAAGGTTAAAGAAGTGGAAGATCACATCGAGCATCAACAAGAAGTTCTCCAACTCTTAAAGGATAACCTAAATTTGGCATAAAATCGAATGAAACAACAGACAGATCAACATCGTAGCGAGAGAATTTTTGATGTAGGAGACTGGGCATTTTTACATCTACAACCATACAAACAAATGTCCCTCAAGAAAGCTAAGAAGGATAATAAATTATCACCAAAGTACTATGGTCCTTACAAGGTGTTGCAAAAGATTTGTACTATGGCATACAAATTGGAGCTTCTTGCTTCTTCTCGAGTGCACCCAGTTTTCCATGTTTCATGCTTAAAGAAGGTTATAGGTGACAAAATTCTAGTTCAAAAAATATTGCCAGAACTTGATGAGGAAGTAAAAATCATATTGGAAACTGAAGCAGTCACGAAACAAGAACTCGATAGCTATGAAATCTATCAATTTTAGAGTATCTCATCAAGTGGAAGAACTTACCAACTCAAGATTACACATGGGAGGATGAGAATTTTATAGAGAAGCATCTAAAGTTACTCAAGCGTTGAGGACAACACTTTTTTGAAGGAGAGGGGAATGTTAGGTCCCTATATTACTAGTGTATCCCCTTATTGTTGTTATTTTATCCCCCTTATCGTTATTGTTTTACCCTTGTAGTCCTCATATTGTTATTATTGTGCCCCATAAAACCCCACTATTGTTATTGATGTGCCCTTACATTATTATTGTTAGGGCGGTTAGGATTTTATTGTGACCGCATGGACTCCTATCTATTGAAAGGAGGTTTTTTCATTTGAATCGTCCAAGAATTGTTCATTTATGAAATGTAAATGAGGGTGCCCCCTTGAAGTGGTTGATTTCTAAGTTGTTGATCTCTTTTTTCTTCTATTTTTGGAGTTGGTTTCATAACAATTTTTGTGTCTAGCTCTCCAGAATCTTAAAATATTCTTGCTTGGGATGATTCATTATTTGATGAATACCCACCTTATACATATTTTATTTTTTGCATAAAAGGAACCCTAAAAAGGTTCTCTGGAAAACTCTAACCTAAGGGTATGTTGATAATGTGTGAAACCCTAAAACTAATCAAGGTTATTAATGTAGAAATATATATACTAATTGATATACTAATAATGTCATGTTTGGGATTTTGATATGACCATCAAAGCTCTAACTTATTAGGTTTAAAATGATGTTGTTTGAAATCTCGAACCTTTGAATTTTTGAAATAACAAGGGTTTGCTTTGACATGAACCAAAGCCATAGGTTTTGGTTAGTTCTACGAGCAAAACCCTTGTTATGAAAATTCCTACGAATGAAACCATAGGTATATATATTTTTATTGAATCCCTAGCTTAGTCTAATTCGATGTATGTCAAATATATTATATATTGCCTAATCATATTGTTGAAATTCAACAAGATGATGAGCCTAGTGAAAATTAAGCACCTTCACTAGGTGGGGCCCGTAGGATATTTTTAGGTGTATATCTATTATTAGAATGGTGAGAATATTCTAAAATTAGTAGGATGTTGATTCTAGATGGTTGAGAAAATTATGTCTTTGGATGAATTTCTATTTTTAGAAGATGGGCGAAGTCTATTTATAGATCGCTAATCTAAAAATAGAATGCATGTCGATTATTATTAGCCCTTAATAATAATCAGACAATAAATAGTAACTTATTCTCTTGGAGCACTTTATTTCAGTGAATAGATGTGGCACATTAGTGGAATGAAGGAATTACACAATTCCTAGGGTGTTTGGTGACTCATGCATGGAGGACTTCGTTATAACTGACAGTGGCAAGTTGTAACAAAGTTGGAAGAGTAGTTATGGGAGTTGTTATTTTGTTTAACTCAGGTAAGTGAGTTAAACTCAGTTGTGCTAGTTGTAACTAAAGATACACTAGTGAAAGATGAGTGAATTAATTATTTAATTAATTCACAAGTATTTTATTACTTGCAACTAAACAAATACAGCAGTGAACTACTTGCATGTCAAATCCAGTGGAGACCCTTTGGAGAGATAGGTGATAGGGTGAGATGGACTATCAGTTGTGACTATAGTGATGAATTCAATGCATCTACATATACATTGGAGATGCAAATGAGGATTGTGTAGTGTAATAAAGGAAACATCTAATTCATTCAAGGATCTTCTTCAGCAGGGATTGCGCAGTGGAGGCAGGCTGTCAGGAGGCAAGAAATTGGTGCATTGATATGCAAATTTCTGCATGACAGTGTGAGACGATTGTATATTGTACTGATAGATTTATGAGCTGATCTTTGTATGAGATTGTTTCATTATTCCATTGGTATATATAATATATTATAGTTTGGGTTTTTAGCTTTAATATTTCCCGGTAAAACATCTTGTTATGTGCGATCAATTTTGCTTCATATGTGTTTTGCAACTGGAAATTGAATTTCTGCAAAGAATTAAGTGGAAGGGTTCTATATTTAAAATAAGATTAAATTTTTAGATCAGGAGAATCTAGAAATACATTATTGTGTTCATAAATTTCTACATGGTATCGGCACAGTGTTATTCATTGGAGATTGCAATATTGAAGCAGCGATGAGTTTTGTGCTGGTGGACAATTCGAATTTGCTGCAAAAATTTCTTCGTGCGACACTTGAGTAAACATTGAAATGGCTTTCAATGGGTTGTAGTTGGAGTATGCACTCGAGGGAATCTCTAACTACATAGCCTGGAAGGACAGGATGGATGCAGTGCTTGAAGATAATTTTCTAAAGGAGTTCATCGATAGCGATGTTCCTAAGCCCACTTCAATGGATGCTGCATTACTTGATGCCTGGAAAAAGAAAGTAGTGAAGACAAGAAGAATTCTGTTAGAAGGTGTGAAATACCATATTGTTTCAACCCTTCATGGGAAATCCACTCCATTTGCAATGTGGAAGGCTTTGACATATCTTTTCCAAAGCAACAGTGACCATAGGAAGTTCGCGCTGAAAGAGAAACTTAGAAAAATCAAAATGGAGAAGGGCGACAGTATTCCAATGTATCTCACAAAGTTTTTCCAATGTAGGGATGATTTGGGGAGTGTGGTAATTACAATTGCGGATGATGACTTGGTGAGATTTGCTCTCCTTTGGCTTCCGAAGAGTTGGCACAGTTATCAAGACTCTGTCAATGGGCAGGAGAAATTTCCGGATTGGGAGCGACTTTGGTCGGATCTAGTGCAGGAGGAGATAAGGAGAAGTACCATGGATGTCTCTTCATCAAAACATGATTATGAAGAGGTTTGTGCTTTACCTGCCATAGAGAGGAAAGGGAAGGGGAGGAAATCCCATCCAAAATCCAAGGCTAAAGGTAAGAATATGGATTTGTCCAAAGTGAAGTGTTTTCACTATCATGAACATGGGCATCTCGCCACTAATTTCCCACAGAAAAAGAAGAATAAGAAGGTTGTTGGAGCTGCAACTGCTAAGGCCCTTGCCTTACAATTTGAACTTTATTTCTCTTTGATCGCATGCTTGGTTTCAAGAGCAATGGGATCAGTGTGGTATCTTGATAGTGGTGCTTCCTTCCATATGACGGGAGATAAGGAGTTGTTCAGTGACTTGGAGGAGAAATATCTCCAAATGCATATAGAGATGGGCGACAATGGTAGATATAGTGTGACCGACATTGGAACCATTACCTTTTAGAGGGAGACAGGTAAACCATTTATGTTGAAATATGTTATGCATGTTCCAGGTCTGAAGAATAACTTGGTCTCAGTCGCGATTTTTGAGGAAAAATGTTATGACGTTGTTTTCAGCAAGGGAAAAGCTTTCTTGCAACATAAAACAACGGTTCAAACCAAGAGGATAGGGATTCAAGTTAATAATATCTACAATATAGAGGTAGATGCCTGTGCTGCAATGGTGGGCAAAGAAGAAGAAGTGGTGAGCCAGGATGAGGGCGAATTATGGCACAGGAGATTGGACCATCTTCACCATGGCGCCCTGAATATTTTGTAGCATATTTCTACTGGAATTCCCAAGGGTACACTTGTACATATAGATCAGTTTCAGGGATGTACTATGGGTAATTTTTTGAATACCACCTTTCATGAAAAGGATAATTGTGCTTCGATGATCCTAGAGATAATTCACACAGACATGTGTGGGCCATTCTCGGTTGCTTCAACAAAAAAACACAGGTATTATGTTTTTTTTTTTTATTACTATTCTCATGGATGCTAGATATTCTTCATGCAGAAGAAGGATCAAACATTCCAAAAGTTCTGTGAGTTTAAAGCATTGGTGGAGAAGGAGTCGAGGAAGCAAGTGAAGGCTCTGTGGAGCAATAATGGTGGTGAATATATCTCAAACGGATTCAAATAATTTTGTAGAAAAGAAGGAATGCGAAGAGAACTCATAGCACCTCATAACCCACAACAGAATGGGGTCATCGAGAGGAAGAATAGAATGATCGTGGGTGTTGCAAGAGCTATGCTACATGACCAGGGCCTACCAATGCACTTGTGGGAAGAAGCATGCAACACTGCGGTTTTTGTGCAAAACAATTGTCCCCATAGAGTATGTGGCATGAGTACACCTGAAGAAGCTTTTACTAGTAAGAAGTCGGATCTTTCTCATTTAAATATTTATTGGCTCATATATTTATGTTAATGTGACCAAGAACGCCGAGAAGAAGCTGGAGTCGACTGCAGAAGTTGTGATATTTGTGGGGTACACAGAAACACCCCATAATTATCATGTGTATTTTCCAAACAGTCGAATGACTATGGTGCGACGGGATATAAAATTCAATGAGGAGAAAGCCATGAAGTTGTCGCTTGAGAGGGAGATACAAATGCATGCAGAGGAGGAACTGCTTGTTCCCAAAGATGAGCCTCAAGATGTGGATCAGCCACAAGAGGAGGAACATGGAGTGCAGTTTCTGCTCACGCAAAGCCAAACATCAAAACTAGCAGAAGGTGTACCATGGAAGCTAAAAGGTTAAAGCTTGATGCGGCACAGAATGTAGGAGCCCCTACTTCACAGCGCAGACATGGACAATCACCTGACCGATTCACTAGGTACATGGCTCTCATGAGAAAGTGTATAGTGACAGAGCCATATTCCTTTGAGGAGGCAACGCAGGAGCCCACATCGGTAGATGCCATGGTGGAGGAGTATGACTCCATTGTTAGAAATAGTTCTTGGGAGATTGTTCCAAGGTTGGTTCATAAATCAGTGGTAGGTTCAAGATGGATCTACAAGGTAAAGCAAGCTGTTGATGGGAGCGTCAAGAAGTATAAGGCAAGATTTGTTGCCCCGGGCTTCTCACAGATCAAGGGGATTGATTATGAAGAAACCTTTGCAACTATCACACGATATTCTTCCATAAGGGTCATCCCTTCTCTCTCAGCGCAGATGGGTTGGAACATTCATCAAATGGATGTGAAGACTGTGTTCCTTAATGGGATCATTGAGGAAGAAGTGTACATTTTGCAGCCTGAAGGATTTGAGATCTTCAGCAGCGAAGCGCATGTGTGCAGACTCAAAAGAGCATTGTATGGGCTAAAGCAAGCACCCCTGCTTGATACACTCAGATCGACAGCTATTTCACTGGACTTGGCTTCACCAAGAGTGAGGTGGATGCAAACCTATGCCAGATTGTGGTGGATAGTAAGATTTTAATAATTGTTCTTTATATTGATGATTTAATACTACTGGTGATGAGTAGTTGATACACTCATGCAAGGAAGACCTTGCAAAGGAGTTCAAGATTAAGGATATGGGTCTCCTTCATTATTTCCTTGGATTGGAAATATGGCAACAAGAAGGTGAACTTTTTGTGTCTCAAGGCAAGTATGCTCGGGAGATACTCGGTAAGTTTCACATGGAGGACTGTAAACCCATGGATACTCCTCTTCCAGGAAATTGGAGGAAAGAGGATGCTACATCGGCAGAGGTAGTGGATGCTACTATCTATCGACAATTGGTGGGTTTGCTCATGTATTTAGTTAATACAAGACTGTACATATGATATGCGGTGAACCAGCTTAGTCAAGTGATGGTTAAGCCTACCAAGCTCTTTTAGAAGGTGGGAAATAATGTCCTGAGATATCTCAGGGGAACATCTAAGTATGGCTTATGGTACATACAGACGGATGAGGTGAATTTGCATGGCTTCACGGATTCATATTGGGCTGGTAGCCCAACGGAAATAAAGAGCACATCAAGAGGTGTTTTCAATATCATATCTACAGTTGTTTGTTGGTACAGCAGGAAAAAAATATTTGTGGCACTCAGTTCAACGGAAGAAAAATACATGGCAGCAAGTCAAGCTGCATGTGAGGCTATCTGGATGAGGAAGATCCTGGTAGGATTTTTCAGTTATCATTTAGATCCTACAGTGATACATTGTGATAATCAGAGTTGCATCAAACTATAGATTAATCATGTGTTTCGTGATAAATCTAAGCATATAGATATCCGGCATCATCATATCATAGATTGTGTGCAGCGGAAGATCATGTTTCTTCAATACATTCCTACAGAAGATCAGGATGCAGATATTCTGACGAAGGCGCTCACCGGGAGAAAATTTGAATACCATAGAGACAGGATCGGGGTGAAGGATAATCCCTATCTTGTTGAGAGGGAGTGTTGAGATTGAACAAGATGATGAGCCTAGTGAAAATTAAGCACCTTCACTAGGTGGGGCCCATAGGCTATTTTTAGGTGTATGTCTATTTTTAGAATAGTGAGCATATTCTAAAATTAGCAGGATGTTGATTCTAGATGGTTGAGAAAATTCTATCTTTGTATTAATTTCTATTTTTAGAAAATGGGCGAAGTCTATTTATAGATCACTAATCTAAAAATAGAATGCATGTCGATTATTATTAGCCCTTAATAATAATCAAACAATAAATAGTAACTTATTCCCTTGGAGCACTTTATTTCAGTGAACAGATGTGGCACATCAGTGGGCTGAAGGAATTACGCAATTCCTAGGGTGGTTGGTGACTCATGCATGGAGGACTTCATTATAACTTACAGTGGCAAATTGTAACAGAGTTGGAAGAGTATTTATGTGAGTTTTTATTTAGCTTAACTCATTTAAGTGAGTTAAACTCAGTTTTTCTAGTTGTAAGTAAAGATACATTAGTGAAATATGAGTTAATTAGTTATTTAATTAATTCACAAGTAGTGTCTTACTTGCAACTGAACAAATACAGCAGTTAACTACTTGCATGTCAGATCCAGTGGAGGCCCAATGGAGAGATAGGTGAAAGGGTGAGATGGACTATCAGTTATGACTATAGTGATGCATTCAATGCATCTACACATAAAATGGAGATGCCAATGAGGATTGCGTAGTGCAAGAAAGGAAATATCGAATTCATTCAGGGATCTTCTTCAGCATGGATTGTGCAGTGGAGGCAAGTTGTCAGGAGGCAAGAAATTGGTGAATTCTTATGCAAATTTCTGCATGACAGTTTGAGACGATTGTATATTGTACTGAGAGCTATATGAGCTAAGCTTTGAATGATATTTTTTCATGATTCCATTGATATACATATATATGATAGTTGGTGTTTTTAGCTTTAAGCTTTCCCAATAAAACATCTTGTTATGTGCGATTGATTTTTCTTCATATGTGTTTTGCAATTGGCGATTTAATTTCCGCAAAGAATTAAGTGGAAGGATTTTGTACTTAACATAAGATTAAATTGTTAGATCAGGAGAATCCAGAAATAAATTATTGTGTTTATAAATTTCTACACATATGATATGCTTATGCATGATGGTAATATCCTAGAAATATGTGTTGACCAAATTTATAATGGTCATAATTTCTAGGGTTTGGAATCAAGCTCTAGTCAAAGCTTGAAGTTATAGGATGATTTAAAAGTTTAAGGTTTACAACTAAACCTTAGTAGTGGTTAAATTCTCTAGTATGTATCTATATAATGTTTGTTGAGAATTTATAGATGAAAAATCTAGGGCTTACATCGAATCCTAGTGTAAGTTATTTATGATGTGTTTGTTTTGATTGAAATCTAGGGTTTACACCAAACGCTAGTAAAATATATTCATGTTGAATTTTCCTTGATTAAGTAAAATCTAGGGTTTACATAAAACCTTAGTATATATTCTATCCTATGGCTTCCAAAATTTATTAGATACCTTCATTTTCCTTTTTGACTTAATTCGGGGTTCACTATATGATAGAACTAATCTTCTGTCATCTTGATTGAATTACTGATGTGTTTTATGGTTTGTATCAAACTTGGTCTATATGATTGAAGTATTGAAGTATAGTCTCTTGTTTATTATGAAGAATATAAATTATTCCACTACTGTAAATTTTTGTTATGACTAACTTCATGCTTCTACAGTTTTGGTTGTACTTGCTATATAAGTTATGCAAGTACATCATATTGGTGAAGAAATCCGTAAGAGAAGTTAATATGATGAGAAGGAAGGCAGCCATGAAATATTCTCCAATATCAAAGGAAGAAGTTAATCTCCCTACATTAAGAGAGAGCCTAGATAAAATAACTCTCCCTAGTTAAGAGGGAGGGCATAACATAAGTCTTGATTGGAGGATATATACTAGAAGAAATGTTGCTACATGTGAAGTAGGGAAAGGAATATTCTCTCAAATATTCAAATGATAATCCTACTTAGAAAATTTGTAAGAAAACATAAAAACCCTGAAGGTTTTCTTTTATTATGTATTTGAAAGTGTATTGTTGATTGGGGTTGTGTTTGTACAAGTGAATCTCTCGAAGGATCCGATAGCATGTTGGTTACCAATTAGTTTGATTGGGAGAGATTTGTTGTCTTTGATCTTCTGGATCAAGGAGCATTGAGGCTTTGTGAGTGAAGCATTGCCTGGAAAGACATCGGGCTGACAATTTGTGTTGATGTATAGTAGGGAGGGTGACATCGGGTGGATGTGCACCTAGTTCCCTGGGTTTATGGTTATTAAGTAAGTCTGTTGGTACCTATAGAGGCTGAAAGCTTTATTCCATATTAGTCCCACTTGGATAGATTTCCTTGGTCAGGAATCTAGTCCATGGCATTGTGGTTCCTAAATTTTTGAGTGAACAATGGATATATTACCTTGGCCAGGAATCTAGTCCATGGCATTAAAGTGCCTAAAAATTCTTCATAGTTCACATAGTTGAGATCTTCCTTGTACTATTGTATTATGAATACCTCCCTAGGTAAGAGGGAGTGTTGATGATTGTAACTAGGTCCAGACTTCTTAAATTGTATTTGATTCAATATTTCATGTACTTGTCAAAAGAATAAAGAAAATAATTTTATATTATTATTAAATGAATTTTAAAGCATGGGTTTTATGCTTGGGTCATATTATTCTAGGTCAAAGTCCCCATTGTGGACTTCTAGGCTTTATTCTGAGTTTATAGAGTCATTACAAATTTATATTGACCCATACTTGGATTTTGAATCATGTAATTAGGTCAATTATTAAGTCAAAAATGATTTATGAAACCTCCACATCAAGTCGGCCTTCAAGTTATCAAGTTTTCTTCGAGCCTAGTAATTCGAACCCATTAGAAGCGTATAAATACAAGGAGATTAAATTCATTTGGAGACATCTCTCTCACACTCAGAAATTCGATATCGTTTGTTGCATTAGGGAAAAGTGCGAAGTGAAGGAAGAGGTCAATTTGAATGCAGTTTTGGGCAAGCTAATAGATTTGAATAAAATAGAAATTTTGGTGATACTCTCTCTCTCTCTCATGCTATACTTTGTAAGATCAAATTCTCTCAATATTCTATTTTGTTGTGAAACTAGCTCCAAAAATAGAAGAAAAGAGATATCAATGCCTTAGAAATAAGCCACTTCGAGGGGGAAACCTCCGATACATTACATGAATGAACAATTCTTGGATGATACAAATTACAAAACCTCCTTTCTATATATAGGATTCCATGGGGTCACAATGTAATCCTAGTGGGGACACAATGTAATTCTAGCCGACCTAACAATAACAATTTAAGGGCACAATAATAACAATGTGGGGGTTATAGAGGGTACAATAATAAAAATAAGGGGGTTACACTAACAACAATAAGGGACTATACTAGTAATATAGGGACCTAACATGCCCCTCTCCTTCAAAAAAGTGTTCTCAACGCTTGAGTAGCTCTGGGTGCTTCTGTATAAAATTCTCATCCTCCCATGTAGAATCTTCAGTGGGTAAGTTTTTCCACTTGATGAGATACTCTGAAATTGATCGATTCTGTATCTGTCGAGTTCTTGTTTCCATGACCGCTTCAGGTTCCAATATGATTTTTCCTTCCTCATCAAGTTTTGGCAATATTGTTTGAACTGGAGGATTTTCACCTATAACCTTCTTTAAGCATGAAACATGGAAAACTGGATGCACTCATGAAGAAGCAGGAAGCTCCAATTTGTATGCCATAGTACCAATATTTTGCAACACCTTGTAAGGACCATAGTATTTTGGCAATAATTTATTATCCTTATTAGCTTGCTTGAGGGGCATTTTTTTTATGGTTGTAGCCGTAAAAATACCCAGTCTCCTACATAAAAACTTCTCTCGTTGTGATGTTGATCTACCTGTTGTTTCAATCGATTTTGTGCCAAATTCAGGTTATCCTTTAAGAGTGGGAGAACTTCTTGTTGATGCTCGATGTGATCTTCTACTGCTTGAACCTTCGAATTTTCTCTTAAATATGATGTGTTGGATGGTGGATGATATCCATAAAGTGCCATAAATGGGTTCATTTTTGCTGCAGTATGGAAGGAAGTGTTATACCACCATTCAGCGAGAGGTAACCACTTGACCCATTGTGTTTGTTTATCAGATACAAAACAAAGAATATATCCTTCCAAACATTTATTTACTATCTCAGTTTGACCAACGGATTAAGGATGATAAGATGAGCTATCAGCTAATTGAGTACCCAAACAACAACAAAAAATTCCATCCAAAAATTTCCAGTAAAAATGGGATCTTTGTCACTCACAATAACCCTTGGGTTTCCATGTAGCTTTTGAATTGTGTCCATAAATGTAGTAGCAACTGTACTTGCTTTAAATGGATGAGATAATGCACAAAAGTGTGCATACTTGGTAAGTCTATCAACTACCACCATGATGACACTCTTTCCTTCGAACTTAGGTAAACCTATGATAAAATCCATTGAAATCTCCTCCCAACGTTGACTTGGAATGGATAAAGGTTGTAGAAGTCCTGGGGTCTTAATTGTTTCCACTTTATTCTGCTGGCAAACCAAACATCCCGCCACAAACTTTCGAATATCAGATTTAAGGCCATCCCAAAAAAATTCTTTCTTCACCCTGTGGTAAGTTTTTAAAAATCCCGAGTGTCCTCCTAAAGGAGAAGTGTGCAATTCCAGAAGAATCTTTTGTTTTAGTTTGGAATTCTTACAAAGATATAAGCGATCTTTGTACCATAAGGAATCATTTTTCCAACTAAATGTATCGGATGTGCTAGGATCTTGCTGCAACTTTTGAATGAGTGTCCATACATCTTTTTCCTTCTTCCATTCATCTCTTGCTTCGGTTATCCAATCTGGTTGGATAATAGAAATGGCACAAAGCAATGCTTCCACCTCTTCATTCTTTCCTGAGAGTGCATCTGCAACAACATTTAGCTTCCCTTTTTTGTAGATTATTTCAAAGTCATAACCAACATCTTTGTGACCCATTTTTGCTTCTCTTCTGAAGATAGTCTTTGTTCTAAAAAAAATTTAAGACTATCATGATTAGTTTTTACCTTGAAGTGTCTTACCATTAGGTAAGTTCGCCATTTCTTTAGTGCATGCAGTATTGCTAACATTTCCTTGTCATAAATAGGTTTATGTAAATATTTTCCCTTGATTGGACGACTTTTGAAATAAATGGGTCTTCCTTCTTGCATTAAAACAGCACCAATTCCATTTCCTGAGGCATCACATTCCACAATAAAGGTTTTTTTGAAGTCTGGCGTAGCTAAGACCGGAGCTAGGCACATTTCCTCTTTAAGATGTTCAAAGGCCTTAGTTGCTTCAGGAGTCCATGAAAATACATCTTTCTTCAATAATTTTGTTAAAGGTGCTGCTATTCTACCATAATTCTTAACAAACTTGCGATAATACCCTGTTAACCCGAGAAATCCTCGCAATTTCTTTATGGTTGTGGGGACTTTCCATTCCTTAATGGCTTTAATTTTGTTAGGGTCTACCTTAACACCCTCGTGAGATACAATATGACCCAGATATTCCACCTCTTGTACTCCAAAGAAACATTTGGATGTTTTTTCATATAATTGTTTCTCCTACAATAGTTTGAGCACCATGTCAACATGTTGAACATGATCCTTCCAAGACCTACTGTAGATTAGTATAGCATCAAAAAATACTAGCACAAATTTTCTAAGGAAGGGTTTAAAAATGGAATTCATCAACCCTTGAAATGTAGAAGGTGCATTGGTAAGGCCAAAAGGCATGACCAAAAATTCATAATGACCCGCATGATTTTGAAATGTTGTTTTCAGAATATCTTCAATGTTCATTCTAATTTGATGATATCCTGAATGAAGATCCAACTTGGTGAAATAATTCCTCCATGTAATTCATCCAATAATTCGTCAATCACAGGAATGGGAAACTTATCTTTAATGGTGAGTTTATTAAGCTCCCTATAATCCGGACACATGCGCCATGATCCATCCTTCTTGTGTACCAATACTATGGGAGCAAAGAAATAACTTTGACCAGGTTGAATTATACCCGCCTCTAACATTTTTGCAATCATACGTTCAATTTCGCTCTTTTGGACATAAGGATATCTATAAGGCCTGATGTTTGGAGGAACACTTCCTGGAATCAAATGAATAGCATGATCATGATCACGAATAGGTGGGAGTCATTTGGGAGTTTCAAACACCTTGGAATGATTGTCCAAGACTTGTTGGAGATCTGCAGAAATAGATGATTTTGATGTTGGAACTTCTAGTGAGCATAATTGTGAAATTACACCTCGTTGTTCTTTATTTAGAAGCTTTGTCATGACATTAGAGCTTATTATCTTTCCCGGCTTCCCTGCAATACCCCTTAATTCGACTTCCTTTCCTTCTGAAAAAAATTTCAAGAAAAGTTCTTGAAAATTAAAAGCTACCGTCCCCAAAGATTGTAACCATTGTACTCCTAGTACAACATCGGCACCTCCCATAGGAATGGCAAGCATTGGACTAGTCAATACATATTCCCCCATGGTTAGCTTGATATTATGGCATTTTCCAGAGCAATTTATACTTCCTCCATTTGCAACCATCACTTGACATTCTGGTGCTGGGTATAGGAAACAATTTAATTCCTTGGCTACCTTACAATGAATAAAATTATGGGTGCTACCTGAATCAATCAACACTATTACCTTTTTCTTCTTGATTTTTCCTTCTATCTTGAGAGTTTGAGGAGTGGTAATTCCTGCCAGTGCATTACACGATATGGTGGGATTCATTTCTTCCTCTTCTAGGGCTGGTTCCTGGTGTATATCCTCTTCTTGTTCATTTTCTTCTTCCTCTTCACAATCTATGTAAAATAATTTCTTCTCAGCACACTTATGACCTTTAGTGTATTTTCTATCACAACTGTAGCAAAGCCCTTTTTCTCTTTTTTCTTCCAATTGTTGTGGTGTCAACCTTGTATGTTGTGGAAATCTAGGAGTAGCAACACTTCCCTCTTTATAGAAGTGAGTGGTAGGCTTCCTTGTCACCATAATTTTACATTCAATTTTTCTTGCCAACCTAAATGCCTTCTCCAATGAATCAAGTTCCAAAACGCGAACTTCATGTTGGATGTTATCCTTTAAAGTACCTATGAAGAGATCAATCTTGTGTTCCTCTAGAATATCAGTTACCCTTATATTCAATTTTTGGAAGTCCTCAATGTGCTCCCCCACTGAACACTTTTGTTTTAGATTTATCAATTGGCTAAAGAAAGTGTTGCTCTTTGTATCCTCATAATGTGCTATCATTTCCTCCATAAAAATTGACCAAGTGACAATTTTTTTACTGGAGCAAAGCAATTTATACCATACAAATGTATTTTGTTCTAAATGTGAAGTTGCAATGTGTACCTTTTGTGTGTTTTTCACATTATTGAGATCAAAATATTACTCCATATATAGTATCCATGTTACAGGATCCTTTCCATTAAACTTCCTCATATCCAATTTTGGAATATGGTGGTTCTTCCCTCCAACATTAGAGTTTATGAAATCACGATTAACATTTATTTTGTTCTCATCATGAGTTTCCTCTACTATCTTTTCACCATTAGGAAATATTTCTTATATCAACTTTGTCAAACCTTCCATGTCTTCTTTTAGATCATTCTTCATGTTTTCCATCTTAGCTTCCATGTCATCCATCTTAGATTCCATGCCAGCTTCCATGCCATCCATCTTAGCTTCCATTCCATTCTTCAAACCATCCATATTAGATTCCACGCCTTTTTTCATACCATCCATCTTAGTTTCCATGCCTTTCTTCAAAACTTCCATGTCATTTTTTGTTGCTCTTTGCGAGAGAGAAATTTGTTGCACTTGCTCTTGTAATTTTGATATGTCATGTTTCCATTTTTCATCTTCATGAGTCATAGTAGAGCCTTCTAAAGGCTTAATGGGTGTTGAATTATTTTTAGGGGCCATTTGAGAATCCAATACTAATATCTATTCTACAATATGCCCTTGGAATCAATTCAACTTGATTCTTCAAACAAGACTAATGCAATTCGGAAGAAAAAAAAAAAAAATACACACCTTTTACTTGCTTTTGAGGAGCTCGAAATTGAAATTGACTTATCTTTATACTTGCAGATCCTCAATATCTTAAATTCGGCCTTGTAGTAGTCCTATGAAGCTTCTTTCAAATTCCATAGGTCTGACTTGATTTGGATTCTTCAAGACAAAGTTATGTCCAATCACCCCAAATGACCTAATTATGGACTGGTTCAATAGATCGAACTTATATGACTTGCCACGTGTCACTGTTTGCTCCTTTGGCTCTGAAATTTATAGACAGGAAACTACAGTTCGTGTACTTCCAGTCACTATTTACAAAATTTCAATCCGATGCTCAGAGAGAGAGTTATGAATATTTTCTCACCGTATCACCTCTTTGATATGAAATTCGAGAGCATGAAAAAGACCTAAATTTCACAGTTCATATCTTCAAAAAATTTGCGAACCAAGCTCTGAAATTTTTCACCGATGTTCCTCGGGATTTCGGCTTCGTACTCTAAAAATTTCAGCTTCTGAAACTTCATAGAAAAAATTTTATAGCGAAAATTCAGCGATGAACTTTTTAAGTGAAATTCAGGAGTCTGCAAAAAGCCCTAACTTCCACAGATCATATCTCCGAAAATATTATGAACCAAGCTCTTAAAATTTTTGAATCTTTTCCTCAGGATTTCGGTTTCGCACTCTAAATATTTCAGCTTTTGAACCTTTGTAGAAAAAAATTTATAGCGAAAATGCCACAATGACCTGTTTGGAGCAGAAAAACCCTAGAATCCAAATCTCTGATACCAAATGTTGTGAAACCAGCTCAAAAAATAGAAGAAAAGAGATATCAACGCCTTATAAATAAGCCACTTCGATGGGGCAACCTCCAATACATTACATGAATTAACAATTCTTGGATGATACAAATTACAAAACCTCCTTTCTATATATAGGAGTCCATGGGGCCATAATGTAATCCTAGCCGACCTAACAATAACAATTTAAGGGAAAAATAATAAAAATATGGGGGTTCAGGGGTACAATAATAAAAATAAGGGGGTTACACTAACAACAATAAGGGACTATACTAGTAAAATAGGGACCTAACATATTGCTTCAGTTACTTCAAGTTGTTGCTTCCAAGAGAAGAATAGGTCGAAGTTGATTTTGTTGGATGTTGTTGCCTTGAGAAGTTGTATTGGGTAAAAATCAAACTCCTAGAAGCAATATCAAAGTCTTTCCCTCAATATCAAAGTTATAGAAGCAAGGTCAAATTTCTAGAAGCAAGGTCAAAGTTCTAGAAGAAAGGTCAAAGTTCCAAGGTCAAAGAAACTACTGCATAGTGTTGTTGTTGTTGTTGTTGCTGCCAAATTGCAGAAGGATAAAAAATGAAGGCTGACTTGGTGTGGAGGAAGTATGATTCAAGGTCTAGAGTCTCAATATTACTATTTAAGGAAGAATTACTAACTGGGTTTTCCCCAATAATGGGGTTTTTCCCTGGCTACTGGCCTACATCTAGTGTCCTTGATCTATGTGTTTTTTATTTGATATTTTCTTGATGAACTAAGAAGAAAGAAGATAAGAAGAACATAATAAGAACTAAATAATATCACAAGTAAATAATCAAGGATAAGAGAATCTTTATACCTTTATGATTCACTAACAAATGAGACTATGAATTTAAATTGTAGCAATAATGTTCAACATTAGACAGCATATATAACACATAATTTTAATTTTAATATTGAAGTAGTTATTGTAATATAGATGAAAAGTGGAAGAATTAGAGCTCATTCATGAGGAAAGGATACTTTCACATGGTTAAGGGCTCAACTTTTTTTGTTCGAGGAAATTTTCAATACAAGGAAAAATGACACTATCTCTTCCTTCCATTAATATGGTGGGCTCTAAGAATATAATCTATCTTCCGAGGTCTTTCCAAAATATTATGGAGTTTTATAAAGAGGTTCCACCAAGGGATCTCATACATTTTCCTAATATTATCCCCTTGTTTTATCCAAAGGTGAAAAATATAAGGAATGGATCACCTAAATTCATAGTCACGAGGTGTTGTCAAAGTTGGTAATGGATAAGAGAACTTGTCAAACCCTTCGGGTACCTTAGCTAAAGTTGAAACATGGGAAATAGGACTTGAATATTGAAGGTGTTTCCATTTAGACCTTATTTTTTCTCGCCAAACAAATTTCCATAGGATTTGATACACTATGATCTATTAAGGGTATACAAACTCTTCCATGCTATTTGACAAGGTTCATCTAACTTCAACCTTGAGGTTTGAATTTTCATGAACCTTACAAAATTTTTGGGGTTCATCAAACCTCATAGCCATTGATCAAGTCTATAGATCAAAACTCATAACCTCACATCACAACTCAAGCTTCTAACCTATCCTTGCAATTTCCATGTTCATGATAGCATTTTTTATGTTTATTGATGTTGATATCTTACTATTTTATCCTATATTTCACTTTAAAATTTATATATATATATATATATATAGAAAAACCTAATGGATAACCTCATCCAAATCTCATCAAAAAAATTGAATTCGAACCGAACCTAACCATTTTTAAACTCGAACTTGAACTCAAACTATGTGACTTAGCTTCCATATGACATAAAATATTGGACATTAAAATATGCACAAAATTAAATTGAGTGGAAGATTTGAAAGATGAGGCTTATGAGGTTCTTGAGTATTGAGGAATTGTTGAGTTATGTGAAGACCATTAAAGGGATATGGATTGCTAGGGTTAGGGAAGAAAATAAAGGAATGGTTTGAGTTAATAATGGGGGAATATAGAACAATGATAGGTGAGGAACTACCATTATATCAAACAATCCCAATGTAGGAATTCACCTTGGCTGGAGAAATTCTTGGGATATATATGAAGTAAAAAACATTGGGTGAGTGGCTCAACAAGTTATGGGTAAATTTCTTGGGGTATATACATAAATTTTCGAAATTTGGTAGCTCAGAAGGTATTTTTGAGTGGAAAATCCTAGGGGGATTTGTGGTTTTGAGTTTGGGGTCTTGGACCCAAAGGAGTGGATTTGGAACCCAAGGAAAATAATTTAATAATGTAATTTAATTTAAAATCGACTTGAAGGTCAAGTTAGCTCAGGATGACCAACATGGCCAAGAGACACACTACTTGGGGTTTCAAACCCCTTGGAAAAGTATAAATATAAGGTGAATAATAGTTATTCTTTTATGTGGTGAGCAAGAGGTTCAAACGTGATCTATTCACATGTCTAAATGGAGCAACGAAGGACACTTATTTGGTAAAGTTTCTATGGAAGAGAGGTTAAGTTAGGGCATCAGGCTGCAGGGCCTGTAATTGCTAAACAAGGTTAGACCAAGCATTGGTCAAAGTTTGGATATGCTACTACATGAGAGCCAAGAGGCTGACAAGAGAATTGACCTTATATATTAGGCATTGTACAAGGATTTTAAAGGGCCATGATCCCTGGTACGAGATCCCTAAGGATTTATTATTAATGGGATTGTAAGAAACATATTTTGGGCCATAAATTATGTGTACTTTACATTAATCTAATTGTTGGTATATTCTGATGTGAAAATCGTTTTAAAGTTAGGCATCTTCAATGTGTTTATGTTTTCTTGTTAAGAGCATAGGCCAGGCCTGGGGTGTGTGGAATTATAACATGGTATTAGAGATACTTTGAAGAGAAGTTTGATCTGAGATGTGCCCATGTGTTAGCGCTGAGAGGGATTTGTGGGACTATTATAGGAGGCAACAATGTTTCCAAGTGAGTTGGTTAGGAATGGTGCAAAATTTTTTGACAAGGAGCTATGGATTATTGCAACTTGGGGTGGTAGAATGGGAGTTTTGGTGGACCGGTGGAGAACTTAGTGAATAAAAGAATGTTGAGTGGTGGTTTTTCGACACCATTAATGGAACTCTATTGACTTGTTTAAGAAATTTGTGACAACTCAAGTGCCTTGGTAGGGAGTACTTTTGGTCAAATTAGATAGCTTCATGTGGATGACAAGTTGATCATGAGATAGTATCTTCATTGGGCTCCGAGTTTCAAGTTCGACAATGGATCCATGTGAATATGAGGTGTTTGATCTAGGAGAATGAGTACACTTTTAGAGTTTAGTTACAATATTCTAGAGTGGACTAATCTAAGTGTTCAACTGTAGCTCAGGACTGACCTTGAAAGGACATAAGTATATTTGCAACATGAACATAAGTTTTGGTAAAGTTACTTTCCAAGAGGGAAAGCATAGTTAGCCAATGGAAGGTTGTGTAGGCTCAAAGAGAGTTAAACTTTAGAGGGAGACTCAAGCTCAGAGGAAGAGTTAGCCACCCAGTGGAAGTCTAACCTTCAGGTTACAGTCAGAAAGTGGAGGCTTCCAAACCATGCAAGGAAAGTCACAAACCATGCAAAGAAAATTGTGGTGCGTGCAAGGAAATTCATAAACCATGCAAAGAAAGTCGTGGTGTGTGTAAGGAAAGTTGTAGAACACATAACGAAGTCAGTGTGAATGTAAGGAAAAGTCACGTTACATGCAATGGAATCATGGACCATGCGAGGAAATTCATGATCATGCATGAAAAGTCATGGCACATGCAAGGAAGTCATAAGCATGCAAGGAAAGTCATGGAGCTGGAGATTTCTAGGAATAAGGAAAGTCATGGTTTGGATGGCCATGCAGGATGATTTGAAGCGGGATGCTTCTAGAAACATTATGTCTTTGAAGATCCAATTCTTCTAGAAGGATGTGGTTGTAGATCAGATTTAGAGGCACGTTTAAATACCTTCCTCACTAAGAGGGAGTGTCAACATTTGGTAGCTTGAAAGGTATCTTTGAGTGGAAAGTCCTCGGGGGATTTATGGTTTTGAGTTTGGAACCCAAGGAAAACAATTTAATAATCTAATTTAATTATATTCGGCTTAAAGTTCAAGTTGAATTAGGTTGGCCAACAAGGCCAAGAGACACAGTTAGGGTTTCACACCCCTTTGAAAAGTATAAATACAAGGTGAAGGATCACTCTTCTCATGTGTGGTGAGCAAGAGGGTCAAAATTGATATAGTCGTAGGTCTAAAAGGAGCAACGAAGGATATTTTTCTCACCAAGTTTATATGGAAGAGATAGGTTGAGTTAGGGCTGCAAGCTGCATGGCTTGTAATTGTTGAATAATATTAGACCAAGGGATGGTTAGGATTATAAGAGCATGCCAAGGGCTAGATAAGTTGGCCAAAGTTTAGATAGGATGCTACAGGAGTACTAAGCAGATAACCAGAGGACTAACCTTGTATAGTAGGCATTATATGGGGATTTCAAATGGCCATGATCCCTAGTATGGGAGCCTTGAAGTTTTCTTATTAATGAACTTGTAAGAAACATGTTTTAGGACATAAATTTAATGTACTTTACATTGATATTATTTGGTATATCCATTGTGTGAAATTGTTTTAAAGTTATGAAACTTAAATTTTTTATGTTTTCTAATTGAGAGCATAAACTAGACCTTGGGTTTTTGGATTTCTAACATACATTTCATACCCGGTCACAAGGGTGGATGGATTTCAATTTCAATAATGGTGAAGAACTTAAAAGGAGAAAGAAATGAAATTGGTTTTGATGAACAACATTTTTAGTATTCAAACCATGGATACGCTATTTCCACCCAAGAGTGGAAAGAATTATAGCTCAACATATATGGGTCATAAGTGCTTGCATTACCCTTAGATTATTGTAGTGGAGAATTTAAAGAAAAAGGTAATATAATGGGAATATTTTTGGTTGTTAAGAGGCATTCATGTGAGTCATCAATTAAATTAGTGGATATTATTATGATTTAAATGTATTTAGGGCTAATATTGCTAAATAGAATGGAAATTGAGGTAGTTAACATGATTTTATATGAAATTTTTTACTATTAGCAGTGTTATGTATTTAGTCAAAATGGACACCTCAAGAATGAATTCCCCATCAAATAATCCCATAAGCGAGACTATAAAAATAAGGTTCCATAAATCAAGGAGGAAGGACATGGTTCATACACAAAGAAATGACCTTGGTAATTTCCATGGTGAAATTTCGGTATTGACTCTTTCTAGTGATGATGATATTCATTTATGGATTCAATTCATGCCCCCTTGTGGAAGAATGTTGATTATCTCAAATAATATTCCAACATGAAATGTCATTCTAGTATAAGTTGGAAATTATAATGAAGAAGTAAAATAGATGTATTCAAGGGAATTCCTACTAGATATAGGTATAACTTTATATCACATTCCTTTAATTCCCTCCCTCCTATTAATTTAAATTATAGCTAGGGCTTATTCAGAGATTCTTTGGTGAATTTTATAGTTGGGGTTAAAATTGTGAAACCAAAAGGGGCACCTCGACACCATACCAAATGAGATACACAACCCATGGTATAAAAAGACCTAACTATGAAAACCTATATCATTAAAAAGGAATTATCAACCCTATAACCATATGTGTTTTTTTTGTTAATCAATTAATAATAAGGTTAGACTTAAAGATAATAAGATAGAACCTATAACAACATCGGTAGAGATATTTATTCAAGTACCAAAGGCAATGTCATTTATATCCCTTGATTGACGCTCTCTTACCCTTACTCACCATTTTAGGGATCTTATTTGGTTGGTGGAAATTTATACATGACAAAAATATCAAAATCTATTACCATTTCTAAATCCAAGCTTACAATTAGATATCTTTTAAGATTGTCAAAATCTTGGGCAACATATTCTTAGATAAGGGGAGGTGGAATGTGGGTTGATTAGATGATGGTTTTGATCCATATTGGACCATTATATCATTTTTCATCCATCTCGATGCTTTCAAAGTGTGAAAAGTGGAGGAATCATCTCACGAGACTATTTTACCGTTGGGACTCAGTGTGGAAAATTAGGATTTGAAACCTTCTAGGAGTATTTTGAGGCATCAAACAACATTTTTTGGGTGTAAAATTAATCCACTTAAGTGAGGAAACCTTTTATGCTATTATACATGTAATATATACCTTTCCAGCTACACAAAAATCACCTCAATTAGAGTCCATACACAAAATTTTTACCACTCAGATGTTGACCTTGTTTTAACCACCATAATTCGCAAGGATGCTATGTCAGCACCCATGATTCATGGAAAAGGGGATAGCCACATGATCATGATGAAGAATAATCTAGAAGATTCAATATTGTAGCTCTAGTTAAGAGTTGAAGGAGTCAAACCTAACTACTAGTAGGCTATTGGGATGTGTTATAACTGGGCCACTAGGAAGAAAAGGAGTTCCATTCTATTTGAGTGCATTTTTTTCCATAGATAAGTATAGTAGCCAAGAGTGGATAGGGAGAGATAAAATGGATAGGATTTATGCGCATTAGTATCCGATGGGCCAAAATCATCATTTCTTTGTACTTTCATCCATTTTCCATTCAAATAAAGAGAGTAGATAAATCCCACCTTCCAACTGGGTTTTCTCTAGAGAGTATATTCCAGGGTATATCTTGTATTCTTATGGTTGTGAATGATTGAATTTTTTTCTATTCTATATTTTCCACATATTACATATTTCATGCATGAAACTGTAACTTAATAAATCCGTATGTCTAAGGAAAAATAATATGCATAGTATAGGTTTCAAAATTTTAAGTATATTATTATCAAATCTATTGTGACAAATTATCCAGTGTAATATCCATAACAATTTATATATCATATTGATATCGCAGTAGGATACTTTGGGAATGTTGTGGAAAGCTGTAGGGGATCTAGATTGGTTAATCTGAAAGTCACAAAACCCTGATCACGTCTGACGAATCTGTAAATAGCCTTCAGGACCTTGCAAAGGAGAGGTTTGCACAATTGGAAGCACGTGTTGCAGGTATAAACCATAATATGAGCCACCTCGTGGTGCCCCTGAATAATGAGCTTGGTTTATTAGAATAAGATGAGGGTTTTAACATAGAGTTCCAATCAAAGGGGAGATTGAGAGATCAAGAAGAAATTAAAAAGCAGCTGAAGAAATAACCCAGAAAATATCAACCTAGTTCGAGTGTGGTGAACCATTCATAATCCCTATTCAAAAGGGAAGAGAAGGTTGACATCAAGTTGTGTTAAGGTGAGATTGATGTTCACAAGCTAAATCATTAGTTGCAATAATTAACAATTTATTTTAGTGTTCATCATGCAGAGGAAGAACACAAGACTTCATTTTCTCAACTGAAATGAGAGGGCCATGCCCTGACTTGGTGGGAAATCCATACAAAAACCTTTAGGTTGGAGGGATATACTTGAGTGACTAAGTGGGAGGATTTAAAACCCTCATAAAGTCACAATTTTACCCTATAAGGTATGTATAGGACAAGTGGATCCAATGGCATTACTTCAAGCAGAAGGAGGGGCAAAGTGTCGATGAGTACACCTACGAATTTAGAAATATGGCCATAATGATGGGTTTCTCCCTAAACAACCTAGACATACTTCTCAAGAATCTAGAGGGTCTATACAACCACATGCAAAAGTAAGTGATGTTATTCAAACCTAGATCAGTGGACAAGGCTTGTGTATAGGAACAAGACTTGGAGAACATAGGACAGAAGAAAGGGAAATCAAGTGGGTTAAAGAAAAATGAGCACTAGGACACTTTTAAGGAGGGGAAGAAGAAGTGGGAGGGGAAAGATAAAAATATTACAACCATAACTCACTAGTGCAAATATCCCAACAAACACTGTGACAATTGTAACATTGAAGGTCATACAAAGAAGAAGTGTTGGAAATTGCATCCAGAGCTTAACCTGGAGAATAGAAAGGAATATTCAAAGAATAATAAATTCATGGCCACTGATTTGAGAAATCAGGTTGAAAGCAACTCAAACATGGATGAGGAAATCATCTATACATTAGTGAAGAAGGAGGTCAATATAAGTATCCTTCAACAACAAGAATATAATAAAAATACTTGACTCTATACATGTCAATAAGATAAATATTTATTCTCTCTTCAACTAAGGATCACAGGAAAATATCAGTGTAGCAGAGCTAGTCAAAAAATTGGAATTGGAAGTTGATGACCATCCAAGTCCATATATATCGAGATAGATAAATAATGATGTAGAAATAAAGGTAACCAAACAATGTAAAATAGTATTTGCTATCAATGCTGATTTTATTGATGAAGTAAAACTAGATGTAGTTCCCCTTGATGTATGTGGAATGGTGTTCGGAAGTCCCCATATGTACATCTTGTATGTAATATTCATGTAGAGAGCCAACTAGTACTTCCTCATCAAGGATTGAAAATCCTTCACCATCAATTCACAGAGGGGCAAGTCCAAAATATCACTGGTAAGTGCCAATTAAGCCAAGGAAATGATCATTTTTAGCATGAAGTATGTTTTTTTGTTTGTAAGAGAAATTCAATCTATAAAAGAGTCAGTGAGAAAAAAGCCATCCATGGAAGGTTGTACCAAGAAAAAAAAACAACAACTAGAGGAGTTACTATAGGCATACATAGATGTGTTAGGAGCTTAAATGGATACAATGTTGAGATTCAACAAGATGATGAGCTTAGTGAAAAGTAAGCACCTTCACTAAGTGGGGCCCAAAAGCTATTTTTAGTTGTTTGTCTATTTTTAGACATGGTGACCATATTCTATAAGTTGCAAGATGTTATTTGTAGATGGTTGATCAAATGTGAAAAATAGATGAAATTATGTTTTTAGAATGTTGGGTGAAGTCTATTTATAGTTCGTCGATCTAAAAATAGGTGCATGTCGATTATTATTAGCCTTTAATAACAATCCGACAATAAATATCAACTTATTCTCTTGGAGCACTTTATTTCAGTGAACAGATTTGGAAAATTAGTAGGCTGAAGGAATTATGCAATTCCTACGGTGGTTGGTGACTCATGCACAGAGGACTCAGTTAGAACTGAAGTGGAAAAGTTATGACAGAGTTGGAAGAGTAGTTAATGGAGTTGTTATTTAGTTTAACTCAGTTAAGTGAGTTAAACTCAGTTGAGATAGATGTATCTAGTCTAATTGAAAGATACACTAGTGAGAGTTTATTGAATTAATTAGTTAATTAATTCACAACTAATAACTCACTAACAACTAAAAAAATACAGCAGTTAACTACTTGCATGTCAGTTCCAGTGGAGACCCAGTGGAGAGATAGGTGAAAGGGTGAGATGGACTATCTGTTGTGACTATAGTGATGCATTCAATTCATCTGACACACATTAGAGATGCTAATGAGGATTGCACAGTCAAGGCAAGGCCAATTCAAATTCATTTAGGGGTCTTCTTCAGCAGGGATTGCGCAGTGGAGGCGGACTGTCAGGAGGCAAGAAATTGGTGCATAGATATGCAAATTTCTACATGACAGTGTGTAATGATTGTTGATTGTACCGAGAGTTTCATGTACTAAGCTTTGTATGAGATTATTACATGATCCATTGATATAAATAATATATGATATTTCGGGTTTTTATCTTTAAGCATTCCCGTTAAACAACTGTGTTTATGTGTGATTTATTTTCTTCACAAGTGTTTGCAATTGGCGATTTAATTTTCGCAAAATTAACAGCGGAAGGATTATGTATTTATCAAGAAGATAAATATTGTTAGATCAGGAGAATCTGGTAATACATTAGTATTAATAAATTTCTACATGGTATCATAGTAGTGTTAATCACTGGATATTGCAATTGTGAAGCGGTGTTGAGTTTTGTACAGGTGGACAATTCGAATTTGCTGCAGAAATTTCTTGGTGCGACAGTTGAGTATTCATTGAAATGTCTTTCAATGGGTTGCGATTGGAGTATGCCCTTGAGGGTAGCTTGAATTACATAGCCTGGAATGATAGGATGGAGGCAATGCTTGAAGACAATTGACTGAAGGAGTTCATCGATAGCGATTTTCCTAAGCCTACTTCTAGCAATGCTGCAGTACTTGACGCATGGAAAAAGAAGGTAGCGAAGACAAGAAGAATTCTGTTGGAAGGTGTGAAAGACCATATTGTGTCAAGCCTTCACGGGAAATCTACTCCATTTTCAATGTGGAAGGCTTTGACAGATCTTTTCCAAAGTAGCAGCGACCATAGGAAGCTGGCGCTGAAAGATAAGCTCAGAAAAATCAAAATGGAGAAGGGCAACAGTATTCCAAAATATCTCACGAAGTTTTTACAATGTAGCGATGAGCTGGGGAGTGTGGGAATTACCGTTTTGGATGATGACTTGGTGAGCTTGGCTCTCCTTGGGCTTCCGAAGAGTTGGCACAACTACAAAGACTCTGTCAATGGACGGGAGAAACTGTCAGATTGGAAGCGACTTTGGTCGGATCTTGTGCAGGAGGAGATAAGGCAAAATACCAAGGATAGCTCTTCATTGAAGAATGATGATGAAGATTATTTCTCTTTGGCTGCCAAAGCAAGGAGAGGCAAGGGGAAGAAATCCCATCCAAAATTCGAGGCTAAAGGCAAGAAGCTGGATTTGTCCAAAGTGAAGTGTTTTCACTATCATGAACATGGGCATCTCGTCACTAACTGCCCACAAAAAAATAAGAACAAGAAGGTTGTTGGAGCTGCAGCGGGTGAGGCCTTAGCCTCATGATTTGAACTTGATTTCTTCTTGATCGCAAACTTGGTTTCCAGCGCAATGGTATCGGTGTGGTATCTTGATAGTGGTGCTTCCTTCCATATGATGGGAGACAGAGAGTTGTTTAGTGACTTGGAGGAGAAGGATCTCCAAATGCATATAGAGATAGGCGACGATGGTAGATACAGTGCGACCGGAATTGGAACCATTTCCTTTGAGAGGGAGTCAGGTAAAAAAAATTTGTTGAAAGATGTTATGCATGTTCCAAGTCTGAAGAATAACTTGGTCTTGGTCACTATGTTGGAGGATAGAGGTTATGACGTTGTTTTCAACAAGGAGAAATCCTTCCTGCGACATAAAACAATGGGTCAAACCAAGAGGATAGGGATTCGAGTTAAGAATCTATACAAGCTGGAGGAGATGGTTGTGCTACAATGATGGGAAAAGCAGAAGAAGTGGTGAGTCGGGATGAGGGCGAATTATGGCACAGGAGATTGGGCCATCTTCACCATGGTGCCTTGAATATTTTGCAACAGATTTCTACTAGACTTCCCAAGGGTACTCTTGCACAATCAGATCAGTGCAAGGGATGTACTATGGGTAAGTTTGTGAAGACCACCCTTCATGAGAAGGAGAACCATGCTTCGGTGATCCTGGAGAGAATTCACACAGGCGTCTGTGGACCTTTCTCGATTGCTTCAACAGCAAAATAGAGGTATTATGTTATATTTTTTTATGACTATTCTCGTGGATACTGGATATTCTTCAAGAAGAAGTAGAGAAAAAAATTCTCAAAGTTCTGTGAGTTTAAAGCATTGGTGGAGAAGGAGTCGCAGAAGCAAGTGAAGGCTCTGTGGAGCAATAATGGTGGTGAATATATCTCGAATGAATTCAAAGACTTTTATAGCAAAGAAGAAATTTAAAGAGAACTCATAGTGCCTCATAACCCATAGAAAAATGGGGTCGCGGAGAGGAAGAACAGAACGATCGTGGGTGTTCCACGAGTTATGTTGCATGACCAGGGCCTACCGATGAACTTGTGGGCGGAAGCATGAAACACTGCGGGTTTATGTGCAAAACCGTTGTCCTCATAGAGTACTTGGCATGAGTACACCTGAAGAGGCTTTTACTGGTAAGAAGTTTGATATTTCTCATTTGAATATTTTTGGCTCCTCTTTTTACATTCATGTGAAAAATGACGCCAGGAAGAAGCTGGAGCCGACCGCAGAAGTTGGGATATTTGTGGGGTACACAGAAACACCCCATAATTATCATGTGTATTTTCCAAACAGTCAAATGACTGTGGTGTGACGGGATATAAAATTCAATGAGGTGAAAGCCATGAAGTTGTCGCTTGAGAGGGAGTGTTACACAGTGATTTGTCACCGTCCCTACCATTCCCCGTCCCACACAATGGAGGACCCATTTTGTGACCTGTGAACATTGTCATGCCTTGAAATCATCATCAATGCATTCCTCTAAACATGAGCTTCAATTGCCCTAAAGACATCTCCTTGCAAAAAACCATGAAAACATCTCCTTTTGCATTGGCGCGGGCAGACAGTTCATCACTCGCGCCAATGGGGAAAATCCTACAAAGAGGCCGCGCCAACTGGCGCTCTGTCCCAAAGCAGTAGTCGCGCCATCCAATTTAAGGAGTGTTTTTTAAATAAAGATGGCAGAAGTTGTGTTTCAACAAACTCAGAAACCATTGCCTATCTTGAGTTGGGAGGTTTGGCTACGGGAGTTCCATGGAAGGGAAGTGGTTTGCCACCTTTCATGGAACCTTCCTTGATGATAGGGCCAATCCCACAATAATAGGGATCCCAACTCCCTCCTTTCCCATCTATAAAAGCTTGCCTATTGCCATTGCAAGCTAGTCTTGAAGTGCCTAAGCTTTGAATCTCCAAATTCCCAAGAGCCTTTGTGCTGTAAGAGCCCTCTTTCTTCCCTTAAGGCCGACTCAAGTAAGGAGACTATCGTCAAGAGACTCTAGAGAGGTTTTCCCTTTCCCTGGCAAGCTTTGCGAGACGTGAACGACTAGGGACCCTTACGAAAGAGACCGCGGCATCAGAACATTGGTTGTACTCTCTTTCGATTGATTATTAATGAATGACTATCGGTTATGGTTCCACTCTGTTTTTCACTTATGTTAATAATGAGTTATATCCTTTCTGACTGATATATAGTTGCGTATTCTGGATTTTATGCTTGTATTCATGTTGTTTCTTGCATGTGCAGGTGTCCATTCACGGAGATCGTGGGGATCGTGATCTGTCAAGCCTGAGGAACGGGAACACTCTCTCTTCTACGAATCATAGCACTGGACTCTAGGTAGGCCTCCATCGTTGGTCTATTTATTCGCAATTAGGAACTTGCGCTGTAGCATTTGACGATTGTTGCCAGACCGCTGCTGGGCTAGTAGGGATCGCCTCTGTCCACAGAGGGGATTTACCTCCCCAACAATTTGGCGGCTCCGCTGGGGATCGTCGAGTTTTCACTGTCTCGTTTTGATTGTCTCGTTTTGATTGTTTTATGATTTTCCTTGCTTGGTTAGCCTTCTGGGCTGGGTTCTTTTGCTATTTTTTGCTTCTTGGTTTGCTTAGTTGACATTGATCTGCTTCTGGAGTAGTTCTTTTTTTTTTTGGCTGAGAAACTCGACTGGCGCGCTTTTTAGCCCGACAGTCGCGCCAATTGGCGCATGTTGCTTTTGTATTGCCCATGCCAATTGCTTGCTGGTGCCAGTTGCAGCCTTACAGTCGCGCCACTCCTGTAGGGTATTTGAGTTTGCTCAGTTTTGAGCTCTCTAGGTCTGATCAGTGTTTTTCTTCTTGATTTTTCGACTACCTGAGTGTGTTGGAGTCCTGTTTGACTGGGAATTTTCCTTCGTCCTTTGGTTGTTTGCTTTTTTCCATCGATTTCACGCTTTAAGCCCTAGGGCATCTAGTGGCTTTGTGTATCGAGCCCTCCTTGGGAGTTTTGGTGTTTCGTTTATCCAGTCAACTCTCTGATTGCTCCTCCGCATCCTCTTAGTAGTTGTTCATTTTTGGGTGATTGCTCGTTTCTTCATTCAAATTTCGTTTGGTCTTGCTTTGGGCCTAGATCACACGGTCCATTGGAGCCTTTGAGTCTTTTTCTTGGTTTTGAGAGACTTTGGTCGATTTGAGATCTGATTGCTTGTGTCATTGAGTGAAATTGGTTCGTTTTTCTCTCTCAATATCGTTTCTCAAGTTGCTTCTCTTTTATTTTCAGTTTGTTTAGTGTATCTAGCTATCAAACATTGAAAATTACAAAAAAAATCTCTTTTGCTTTTGGTTGATTAGTGCAAATTGAAATTTTTCGATTTTACTAGTAATTAGTGATTGGAATGAAAAAAAATTTATTTCATTAAGTTACATTAGAGATATCATTGTTTTTCTTCCGATCATTTTGTTTGTGTAAAAGCTCTCAACTCTTCTGTAGCTAGTTTTCATCGAACGAAATGGTGTACTGTGGCATGTAGCTTTGCATTTAGGAGTTTTTGAAACAACACATTCGTTAGGGCCTGAAAACTGAAACGTAATTGAAGATCAACTTTAAAATATACTCAATTTACACTAAGGCAGCATTGGAATCTAATGAAACACATTTAGAGGTCTAGGCTAGAGACGTGTTCTGGCGTCTTTAAACCTAGCAGCTGTCGTTCACCTTTTGGCTTTAGACAGCACTAGCACGGACTTGTGCTCCCCGTACCATCGCGTATATAAAGGGATACCCCTCTAGGTTTTCAATCCTTTATCCACAGGAAGCCGATTCTGCCGCCCTATACCCGTGATACACTGAACACAGCATTCGGGGAGATTGCCTGCACGTACGGAAAGTCCTTGGTTGATTTCTTTTTCATTATTAAAACCGAGGTGTATATTGCAGATCATGGTTATTTGGTACACCCTTTGTGCCTAGTATTCCTGAGCAGTCATTTGGTCTTTTCTGACTCCCTAAATTTGAAAATACCGTCAAGCGCTTGTCCTTTCACGCTTGTGTCAAATCTGAAAGAGATAGAGTCATCTTTTATCGTTTCTCGACTCTTAAAACATGAAATGGTGAAGTTTCTTATTTTTCAATGTGGTAAAAATTAATCACCCACGATTATACGCCCTGTTAGATATTGCTTGTTGACCATTTGATCGTGTGTCTTGACTCTTTTTCAGCCCATGTGTGTGTTTGCTTCTTTTTCTCTGGTCGTTTGCCACAGTGGCGGAACCTTCGGTTTCGTCTACTGGTAGTCCTTACACGGACGATTCTTCAGAGGCTTCCCAATCCTCTGCTGAACTGCAGCAGCCTATTGTTTCCGAGTTTCCTGACGGGGGACCGGTTCTTGCTGAGCAACCCTTTGGAGGACCAGTTGAGTTCAATTGGCCCTTTTCGGACCCTGTGTCTGAATTGAGATTAGGAGCTGATTTCCTTTCTCTTACATCGGGTTCGCCTTTTGTTGCTGCTGTTTTTCCTCCTAGTCCTCGCCGTCTCTTGCGAGATTTAACGACAGGATCAACCATGAGTGATTCTGGTGAGGAAATCCCAACATCTAGTGAAGACTATCAGGTCTTCCCACGAAGATTGTTTCAGGGATACAACTCTGAGCTGGCTGACATGTCAACAACCAGTCCCTCTTTACCACAGGGATACAGATCTTTGGGTCAGATCATTTCCACCACAACCTCTATGGGAGTGTTAGCTCCTTCTCCGAGGCCAGTTGCTACTACGCCCGGGGTGTCTCCTCAGACGCCCGTTACTTTTGTCACAGCATCCGCTGCAAGGGCTATGCCAACTCCTGAAGATGTTTATCTAGCGACTGCTATACCGGAGAACATCTCTCCGGAGGAGTATCGGTTGTCTTTACAACAGCCGAACGCCGAGGTTGGACCATCCTCCCAAGATCCTAACTGCTCTTACTTTTCGCACTATGCACAGGATGGTACACCCGTGTATGCTTTCCCAGGTCAGTATGATGAGCACGGGGAGATTTTACGTCTACCCGCTCCTGAGGCTTACCTCTATGCTCAAGGTTTACCTTATAACCAGGCTTATAACCCGCAAGGACAGCCTTTCCAAGGCCAACCTTCGGGCCAACCTGGCTATCTTTATGATCCACAGGGACATCCCATGCAAGGCTATCCTGTCGGCCAACAAGGGCCATCGTACGGTCCGCAAGGACAGTATTATAGCCCTTCTGGTCAACTTGTTCAGCCTCAGCTGGGGTATCAACCGAGACCAGTCTATGGTCCTGGGGGGCAAATCCAGCCTTCTTTACCTATGCAACCTCAGTATCCTATTGTTTCTAACATTGCATATCAGCCGAGACCATCCTATGGTTCCGCTTCAGGTCAAACCGGTTTTCAATAGGCACCTGGTCCTGTTCCACCACCAGGCCAACTGGCCCATCTGGCACAACCTGGTGTTCCGCCTCCAGGCCAACCGGTCCATCCGGTACAACCTGGGGCTCATTCACAACCAGGCCATCCTGCTCAACCGACGCCACCTGTCTATCTGGGCCAACCTGTTCATTCAGGGCAGCCCTCTCAGTCGGGTCAACCTGTTCACTCAGGGCAGCCCACTCATTCTATTAACCCTGCTCAGCAGCCGACTCATTCAATGCCGCAGCCAAATCAACAGCTGCGCCCTACTTATCAGGCTCCGCGGGGTTCCACTTTTCAGCAGCCTACTCATCCTCAGGGTGGTTATTATCCTCATGGTCAATCTCAACCGAATTATAACCACCCCAATGGCTCTCAGTATTATCCTCCTCCACCCGGTTTTACCTATACTCAGCAGCCAAATCCAAACGTTTCTTACACCAGGCCGACATATAATCAGGGTCCATACCCTGGTTATCAGGCCCCACACTTTGGTTACCAGCATCCAAATCAGTCTGGTTATACAACCTACACCCCCTACAGTCATAATCCTACGGGACAGAACCCATGGGGGCAAGGATATTCACAACCATTGTGGAGTACAGTTAACGGTCCTCATCCTGGGTCTAGCATGCCGGTCAATCCGCCATTGCCGTTCCTGGCCACCTTGGAGTTGTCGGATGTTTCAAAGTTGACCAATGATCTGATTTTACATAATCCATATTGGCCTTCGGTTCCCACCAAGATACGAGGTGATTTCCCCAAGTTTGAGGGAAAAGCTGGAGAGGACCCCCAGGTGCATGTGATGACGTATCATCTTTGGTGTTCGTCTAACTCTTGGGTCGACAATTCGATTCGCCTGCACCTCTTCCAGCGTACTTTAACTGGAGCTGCTACTAAGTGGTACATAGCGTTATCCCACGGCATTTTCCAAGATTTCAATTCTTTAGCCATGGCTTTCCTCACGCACTTTCAGTTACCGATTCGTTATGAAGCCGGGACGCACCTCCTGACTTCTCTGAAGCAAGATAAAGCCACTCACATCTCGAATCACATTCATGAGTGGTGGCGCCATCATAGACTGATTAAGTTTCACATACCTGATCAGACACTGACTCACTGGTTCACCACCTCCTTTGTGAATAAAATCGCTCAGGATATTGCCATGGGAGCTTGTGTGACGGAGGAACAAGCCATTACGCGTGCCCAATATCTGGATCTTGTATATTCTCAGTCCGGCATGCTTTATGATATCTTTCCTGATGCCCGGTGGTCCAGAACCTCTAAGGCTCTGCCTACCCCCGCGATGGATGGTGTCATTGGTTATGTCTCTCAAAATTTGAAGAAATCTTCGAATGGGAAGCAGAAGTCTAATTCTTCCAACAATGCTCCTGCTAATCCCGCCCCTCTGATTCTGGTAAAACAGCAGAAGTGAATGCTGTTCAGGCCAATCCTACGGGGAAAAAGAAGGGCAAAGGCAAATCTAAATCTGATGCCCCAAAGCCAGAATCTAAATCTCGCACTGAGGATGGCTCTCAGCGTAAACCGAAGTACCCTTGCCTCATTTGCGAAGGGACCATTATACTAAGGATTTTCCACGACGATTCGAGGTTAGTCAACTTCTCAAGGGCGCTAAAGGGACTCCAGCTATTTTAAAAGAGCCATTTCCATCTCAGCAGACCCAGATGGTCGAATAGTCATCACCATCTCCACCATTTGGGTCTCAAGTTTTCATGATGAAGAGTGTTGCACCTATCTCTGTCGCTACGCGGTCGAAGGATTACAACGAATCGCGGTAGGCACCCGGGAAGGTAGTTGCAGATGGACCGCCTCCCCTACCTGCCTCCAGTTCATTGGAAATCGAGAAGCCTACTCCTGAACCCATTGTGAAACCACCTTCTAAAGGTGTCCTTCAAAGATCTTCTTATAATCCGAATGCTCGTGCCGCTCAACATTACAGCATTGTTGAGGATTTGGCACAGGCACTGTCTGCTATGTCTGTGCTAGAATTTCTTCAAAGTTTTCCTTCGCAACAGAAGGCTTTACTGTCTGTGATCGGGGGCATTGATCCCGCCCGCTCAAGTCTTCTCACCTTCGATTTAGAGAATTTCACTCCCCGGCTTCCACATCAAATCGCTCTTATTATTCAAGTCGGGATTAACGGTCTTAACATTCATAGGGCCGTCGTGGATGAAGGTGCCTCTACTTGCGTTATGTCCTCCGCTTGCTGGAAGGCCATCGGCTCTCCAGCCCTTTCGTCATCTCCCAATGCCCTTGAGGCATTTGATGGTCGGGAATCCAAACCCCTGGGTGTTCTCGAGAGTCTAGCGATCACATTACAGGGGAAGACTGTCAACGTGGAAGTGGAAGTGGTTGACGCTAAACTCAACTACAATATACTTCTTGGCCGCAGCTGGACTCATGCCATGCTCTGTGTGCCGTCCATCGTCTTTCGATTTCTTAAGTTCCCTCATGAGGGCAAAATTGTCACGATGGATCAGTTGTCATTTTTCACCTCTACCTCTGAGAACAATGTGCCATACGTGGATCAAATTCTGAATCCCCCGGACAGTGTAGGACCTGGTCTCTTCAAAGACCCAGTCCTCATGGGTATTTTTCCCGCACCACCACTGCACACCGCTCAAGTCAACATGATGTCCAGGTCAGATGACCCATGGCTTATTCCTACGCCTGAGCAGGTGTTTGAGTTTGGAGAATCAATGCCCTTGACTCCAGTAGAGATCAGCTACTGCGAAATTGTTGCCGCATCTGATCCTCCACCTCCTCAGCATGCTCCTTTGAGCATGGCTCTTGACGTCTACTCTCAATCCCCCTGGCTTGGTCAGGCCAATTCACCTGATCCTCTCAAAGAGACTTTTCCTTCCGATGAGGCCATCATTGAAACTATGTCTCTTGAGGAGCTGCCTTGGGGCGATGGACATCATTGCTCCTCTTTCATGCATAGCTTGGGGGCAATGACTGACTGTCTGGAGCATTGTGCTACTCAGGTTCCTACCCCTCCTCTTCAAACGCCCATTTTTACGCACAAGGTTTTTTCGGAGGGTAACCTGAGTAACATTACTCAAACCATCCCAATCAACATCTCCATTAAACCGGGGATCTTTGAGAATATTCATGTGGGTGTGACTTGTTCTCCCGATGAGATTCAAGTCTATACTGAGCTTTTTAAGGAATTCAGAGATGTCTTCGCGTGGTCCTACAAGGAAATGCCAGGGATTGATCCCAGTATCGTAGTGCATGAGATTCCAACCTATCCTGGAGCGAAGCTTATGCGCCAACGCTTACACCCCATGCATCCTCGGAAAGCCGCTGCAATCAAGGCAGAAGTTGAAAAACTTCTTAACGCGGGCTTTATTTATTCTATTCCCCTCACAGAATGGGTGTCTAACATTGTCCCTGTCGATAAAAAGCAGGGTACAATTAGAGTTTGTGTTGATTATCGTGACATCAATCGCGCTTGTCCAAAGGATAATTATCCCACTCCGTTTACAGACCAGATCATCGACGAATGTGCCGGAAGTGAGATCTATTCCTTGATGGATGGTTTCTCAGGATATAATCATATCAATATTGCACCTCAGGATCAACACAAGACCACATTCATCTGTCCGTGGGGTACTTTCGCATATAAAAAGCTCCCGTTCGGCTTGAATAATGCTGGAGCCACTTTTCAGCGTGCGATGTCCTACGCTTTTCATGACATTCGCCATATCGTTCAGCCTTATCTGGACGACTTGCCAGCTCATTCGGCTAAGCGAGAGGACCATCCTGAGCATCTCCGCCAGATCTTTATTCGTTGCAGGCGCTACAACATTAGGCTTAATCCTCATAAATGCGTCTTTTGTGTTGATTCTGGCCGTCTTTTAGGATTCATAGTCTCAAAGGACGGAATTCGCCTTGACCCTTTAAAGGTCGAGGCCATTATAAATCTCCCATCACCCTCCTCCCTATATCAGTTACAGAGTCTGCAAGGGAAAGCGATCTTTCTTCGGCGATTTATCCCGAATTATGCCGAGGTGGCCAAAGGATTCACTCGTTTATTAAAGCAAAACATTCCCTTCCATTGGGACGAAATTTCTCAACAATCCTTTGAGAAGCTGAAGACGTTGCTTGTCAATGCTCCGTTGCTTCGTCCTCCGGACTACCACCGCAACTTCACTTTATATCTAGCCGCCGCATTTAGCACCATAGCCATGGTCTTGGTGCAGGATGACGATGACGGTAATGAACATGTTGTTTATTATCTGTCACGGAACCTTCTCGACCCAGAAACGCGTTATGCTCATGTCGAGAAGTTGGCACTAGCAGCCGTACATGCCGTGCAGCGCTTTCGCCATTACATCCTTTTGCGTACGATAACAGTGGTTTCATACTGCAACCCTATGACGTATATTCTTTCTAGAAAATTACTGGGGGGCAAGTACTCCAAATGGATTGTTATCCTGCAGGAGTTTTACTTAGAGTTCACTACCGCTAAGTCAACCAAATCACTGGTCTTCGCGGATCTGATATGCTCTCTCCCTACAGGCTCTGCTCCCTCACACTCTGAAGATCATATACTGGACGAAACGCTTTTCCTCATCAGTACTCGTGACCCTTGGTACGGTGACATAATAGTGTATCTTCAGACTTCGACATTTCGGTCTGAGTTGGATAAAGCTGCCCGCCATCGGATTCGGCACCAGTCCCAGCCCTACCGTATAGTAGGAGATACCTTATATCGCATTGGAGTAGATTCGGTGCTCCGGCGATGCCTAACCTTGGAAGAGGCTGAAAAGGTCCTAAATGACTGCCACAGTGGCACCTGTGGTGGACATCTGTCCAGGTATGCTACTGCCCAGAAGATTCTGCGAGCAGGTTATTTCTGGCCTTCCATATTCAAAGACTGTATCACTGTAGTCCGTAAATGTCATGCGTGCCAGATATTTCAGCACAAGATGCGCGCGCCGCCTCTCCCTTTACATCCTGTTATTACCGTCGGCCCTTTTGCAAAATGGGGCGTGGATTTTATGACATGTAACCCTCACTCGGCCGGGGGGCATGCGTATATAATTGTCGTCGTCGACTACTTCACCAAGTGGGCCGAGGCGATGCCTACACTAGCTGCTGACAGGAAAATGGCTGCTCAATTTATATTCAACCACGTTATTGCACAGTTCGAGGTTCCTCAAGCCATCGTCACTGAACACGGTACTCATTTCCGAGATTATATGATGGCGGAGCTGACTTCAAAGTTGGGCTTGCGTCACGACAGCTCAACACCATATTACCCTCAGGCGAATGGTCAGGTTGAAGCAGTGAACAAGGTTCTGGTCACTATGCTTCAGCGAACAGTTGGTATTCACAAATCCAATTTGCATCTCCAACTGTTCTCAGTTCTCTGGGCATACCGAACATCTGCAAAGAGTGCAACTGGGTTCACACCATTTCAATTGGTGTATGGTCTGGAAGCAACTCTTCCAGTTGAATGCGACATTAGTTCTTTGAAATTAGTTGTGGAACTTTTACCTAATACTTCTGCTGAGGAAGAACGTCTTTTGTATCTGGAACGGTTAGATGAAACTCGTCGTCTGGCTGCTTTGGTTATTGAAGCACAGAAGAAGAGGGTCAAAACTCATTTTGATCAATCTGTTTCTCCTCGTTCCTTTATCGAAGGAGACCTCGTCCTCCTGTACGACCAAGCACATGACAAGCTTGGAGTCGGTAAGTTCCAGCCTATGTGGCATGGGCCCTATATAGTAAAACACGTTGTGAAAAATAGGGCCTACAAGCTTGTAGATTATCAAGGAGTTCCGCTGGCGCAGCCCAGGAATGGGTTGTACCTCAAAAAGTACTATGCCTGAAGTGATTTCTTGGTGTGGTGTGTGTACATAGGTGTGTGTTTTTCATTTGTGTTCATGTATGGTGTGGTGTGCCTTGTAAACATCTTTCTGCTGATCGGGTCTTCCTGGTTGTGCAGATGTCTATTCATCCATTTGTTGGTTTTGCGGATGGTGCCTCCCGCAGTACCAGGAATTTGTCTTCAGCGGCCTCGGTAATCTATGATCCTGCTAGTGATTTGATCAACCTGCAAGGAGTGTGTCTAGGACGTACTACGAACAACATCGCAGAATATAGTGCTGTGTTAGAATTATTAACCAAGGCAGTAAACCTTGGTATCCGTGAATTGCTCATGTATCTAGATTCGCAACTTGTAGTGTTACAGCTGAACGGACACTATTCGGTAAGAAACTCATCCATTTTACGTCTGTATCTACGTATTCGATTACTGGAAAGGAATTTTGACTACATTACATATCATCATATACCCAGGCATTTGAATACATTAACAGATGCAGTAGCAAATTTGGTATTAGACAGACATTTGTGCAATTTGTAAATCATCATCACATGTAAAGAAAGATCCATCCAGAAATAGATATGCATATATATATATAGATATCGAAATTTTTACATAGAGTGCGTCACATAAAGTCAAAATATACATAATATTCTTAAGTACATCCGGAGACGATATGTCTCTCAAAAAATATGTGTGGTATGATCCCTAAGAGCTAATCCGCATGGTGCTCATGATAACATGTAACTGCAAGCACTAAGCATCTCAAGATTCGGTAGATCTGACTTGGAACTCCCACCGTATGACATTGGTACGCCATCGGTACATCCGCCAGCCGAGCATAGTCCGGGATCCCTCGGGCAATGCCCTCGAGATTCTGGATCAACTCCTCCCCTCCTGTGCCCTCTCCCTGAGGATCAGGGGCGAGATGAGTCCGTCGTGAGATTGGAGACATTCCAGCTGGCCTCTCAGGGCCCACATCTGCATACATGTATAAAATGTGTTAGGACGAATGTGTATTAACAAAAAAAACATAAAACATAAAAATCAAAAAACATGAGGTCTTACCCAACTCCTCGTCCCAGTCATCTCCTTCTGGCAGTGGGAGATCTGGGTCTCCGGTGAAGTCAGTTCCTGCATATGGCCAGTCCTCCACTACAATCAGCTGGCGCCGTAACCACCTAAAGAACTCCGGCCTCCAGGACATCTGTTGGCCGCCTCCAGCTCTGGGCATTAATGCCGCCCAGCGAGCCATTCTTGGCTCTCGTGGTATCGGATCTGCTACTGAGGCCCCTTGGCCCTGGAAGATTGGTAAGCGTTCCAGAATGAACGATACCAGGATGGAACCATAGCCAAACTGTTTCAGTTTAGCTTGTTTGCATTTTGTGAGCTGTCTCTTCATGTTTATTGTTACTGATGTTGCCGAGTCAAACAATAAGGGACTCATGCATTCTGAGGCCAGCAGGAGTTGGGCCTTTGTGGCCTCGTGCGGTGCCTGTGACCCTGCAGCTCGCGTGATGGTATGTAGGAAAACTCTCAATGCCAGATCGGGGATAGTGTGCATATCCACCTTTTTGCTCCCTGATCCCATTTGTGCTCCTTGGCACACTCGTGCCATCACTTCTTCCATCTTCTCGCTAGATGGTCTGCTCCCAGTCAGGATGGGTACCGGGCCTCTGCGGGACAATCCAGTTATGAAATACACATCGGAGACCTCCAGTTCCAATACCTGATCTTGCAACTTGAACACTTGTTCATGTTCGTCCCAAATACTGATCAGATACTAGAGGAGCTCGGGCTGAGCTCGTAAACAGGGTGTAAGGAAGAACTTCTTTAGCCCACAGTTTCTGAGGGCATTCATGCAAGCCTCACTTTCTATGGCCTGTTCATCCTCTTCTCCATGCTCTCTTTCTTTCCACTAAATCACCATTTTTCTTGATTTCCTGCATCCACATGGTCATAAACCCTTAATTACATCTCTGGTAGGCTTCAAATTTCATTCAATTTGGTTAAAATCTCGAATTTTTAGACGGAAATTTAGGTTCGGCCGATGGCGCGGCTGTTTTGTGAACAGGCGCGCCACGTGGTGCGAGGCCTTTACATGGAAAAGCCCATTGGCGCGGGTCCGTGCCCGATACTCGCGCCAATGAGCGCAGCCCTAAAAATTCAAAGAGTGGCCACAGAGGGTTGATACATAAGGGAAAACTATTAAAAATGGATTGAAATGAAGTATAGAGAAGCGCCTCTTACCTGTAGCTGACGAGAATCTAAATGGTCGACCGGATCTGTCGCAATCGTCGTCAGAAGTTTGCACTCCAAATGGACCACTGCTGCTTTTTACCAAGGTAAATAGTAAATGTAATTTTATTTTTACCATTTTGGCATATTTATAACTTTTTTGACATAAGATGAGTTTTAAAAGTTATTTTTATCAAATATTTTAATATGTTATGTCGAAAATGGGTTTTACGCTTGCTTGGTATGTGCAGCAGCAGGTTTTTGCGACTTTAACGGTGGAAACGAGTTGTATTTTATACTTTTTCGGACTCGGTAAATACACGAAAAAGTCACTTTGGAGTCATCTTTCAGCTCTTTTCTGACTCTCTAAACATGAAAAGATTGCCGAGGCCCTTGTCGTTTCGATCTCGTTAAAATGGACCCGAATCGACATTCACCCAGTATAAGTTTAACCCTTTTTCGGGCTGGGATGGATTGATTACGAAAAAGGAATACCCTAGCCTATCGCGACTAGGAGGTTTTCCCGGATATTGTTTTCTACCTTTTCGAATCTGGGGAACTATTTACGAAAAGGGACCTGTGGAGTTTTCTTTTCCGCTGTCTTTTCAAACTCTCTAAACATGAAAAGACGCCGAGTTCTTCCTTTGTCAGACTCGTTAAGCCCTGATGACATTGGATTTCGTCGAAATGACGTTCTCCGAGTTTCTCCTTCCTAGGACTCGTTAAATGCACTAGGATGGATTCGCCCGAAGGGCGGACTTATATCACAAGCATATGCTATCCCCTTCAAGCTTGTTATAAAAAATAATTGGGGTACTCGCCAGAAATGGTGGGGGAAAAAATGGAACCATCATCGTTGTCGTCGGCAGTATGTCGCTCTTGAACATGGCACTTGTCTGCATTCGTGTCGGGTTGGGGACATCTCATCTCGTTTCTTCAATTTGCCTCCGTGGGTTTGGATAATCCCTTTTGACCTCTCATCTGCTCATTGCCTCGTCACCATGACCTCTGATCCGTTGATGTCAAATACTGCCAAGTCCACTGTCGTGCCATTTATATGTTCAAGAGAAGTTGACCTCTGCAAATATCAACCTTCCTCTGATTCTCATACGATCCTGATTCACAAAAAAACATCATGTTCCTCTGTCTCGTGTCGATGATGTGGGAAACATTATGGCCCACCTTCGATCAAGGTCACTTCCTGTCGACTTCAGCTCATTATCCGGGAAGTTGATCTAGAGACTCCCTTATGGTACCTTGGAGCCTGCATGCCTCAATGGCAGGTTCGTCGCATTCGACGTGAGGTTTTCATCATTGGCCTCCGATCGAGTGATTCTACAGGTGTTCGACGCTAGCTCATTGATTCACACACCGTAGATTGTACCTGTAGTACCTTGAGGACCATTGTCATTATTGGTGGTCCCTCTCACGTCTGTTAACAGCTCTCATCATTGGCTGGTAATCAGACGATGTTCTTGCATGTTCGACTTCAGCTCACATATTCGCATGCTTGAACTTGTACTTTATTCGGGTCGAGATGGAGCGCAAGACCCTGGATTGTGTCTGTTGTAATCCAGGTTGCGATTGTGGATTATTATCATTATATACATGACTCACTAATTGGATGGTTGCGACCATACCTGAGTCTATTTATTTGATCCTCGTTGGATGGCTGCGCCCATACTCGGGATCCGGATTATAGTGTACTCTGTTTCGGATGGCTGCGCCCATACCGCATATACATCATGTACTTGAGATATCAATTGTATTTTTCTACGCAGGTTTTCTGACGGCGGGGCTTCAGTTGAACATGTTCTCGTAAATCATTTCACCCCTCTCTCTCTCGGGCCTCATACTTTAGGGGGCATCTGTTACACAGTAATTTGTCATCGTCCCTACCATTCCCCGTCCTGCACAATGGAGGACCCATTTTGTGACCTGTGAACATTTTCATGCCTTGAAATCATCATCAATGCATTCCTCTAAACATGAGCTTCAATTGCCCTAAAGACATCTCCTTGCAAAAAACCATGAAAACATCTCCTTTTGCATTGGCGCGGGAAGACATTTCATCGCTCGCGCCAGTGGGGAAAATCCTACAAAGAGGCCGCGCCAACTGGCGCTCTGTCGCAGAGCAGCAGTCGTGCCAGCCAATTTAAGGAGTGTTTTTTAAATAAAGATAGCAGAAGTTGTGTTTCAACAAACTCAGAAACCATTTCCTATCTTGAGTTGGGAGGTTTGGCTACGGGAGTTCCATGGAAGGGAAGTGGTTTGCCACCTTTCATGGAACCTTCCTTGATGATAGGGCCAATCCCACAATAATAGGGATCCCAACTCCCTCTTTCCCCATCTATAAAAGCTTGCCTATTGCCATTGCAAGCTAGTCTTGAAGTGCCTAAGCTTTGAATCTCCAAATTCCTAAGAGCCTTTGTGCTGTAAGAGCCCTCTTTCTTCCCTTAAGGCCGACTCAAGTAAGGAGACTATCGTCGAGAGACTCTAGAGAGTTTTTCCCTTTCCCTGGCAAGCTTTGTGAGACGTGAACGACTGGGGACCCTTCCGAAAGAGACCGCGGCATCAGAACATTGGTTGTACTCTCTTTTGATTGATTATTAATGAATGACTACCGGTTATGGTTCCACTCTATTTTTCACTTATGTTAATAATGAGTTATATCCTTTCTGACTGATATATAGTTGTGTATTCTGGATTTTATGCTTGTATTCGTGTTGTTTCTTGCATGTGCAGGTGTCCATTCATGGAGATCGTGGGGATCGTGATCTTCCGAGCCTGAGGAACAGGAACGCTCTCTCTTCTACGAATCATAGCACTGGACTCCAGGTAGGCCTCCATCATTGGTATATTTATTCGCAATTAGGAACTTGCGCTGTAGCATTTGATGATTGTTGCTAGACCCCTGCTGGGCTAGTAGGGATCGCCTCTGTCCGCGGAGGGGATTTACCTCCTCAACAGGGAGCTACACTTGCATGCAGAGGAGAAGATACTTGTTCCCAAAGATGAGCCTCTAGATGTGGATCAACCACAGGAGGAGATTCATGGAGTGGAGGAGTCCACTCATGCATAACCAAACATCAGAACAGGTAGAAAGTGTACCACATAAGCTGAGAGACTGAGGCTTGATGCAGCAGAGAATGTAGGAGTCCCTACATCACAACACAAACAGAGACAGTCTCCTGACCGATTTACTAGATACATGGCTCTTATTAGCAAGTGTATCGTGACAGAGCCATCCTCTTTTGAAGAAGCAGCACAGGAGCCCACATGGGTAGATTCCATGGTGGAGGAGTATGACTCCATTGTTAGAAACAATTCTTGGGAGATTGTTCCAAGGCCAATGGGTAAATCATTGGTAGGTTCAAGATGGATCTACAAGGTAAAGCAAGCTACTGATGGGAGCGTCGAGAAGTATAAGAAAATATTTGTTGCCCGGGGCTTCTCACAGATCGAGGGGATTGATTATGAAGAAACCTTTGTACCTGTCGCACAGTATTCTTCCATAAGGACCATCCTTGCTCTCTCAGCACAGATGGTTTGGCACATTCATCAGATGGATGTGAAGATTGTGTTCCTTAATGGGATCATTGAGGAAGAAGTGTACATTGAGCAGCCTGAAGGGTTTGATATCTTCAGTAGCAAGTCGCATGTGTGCAGACTCAAAAGAGCGTTGTATGGGCTAAAGCAAGCACCGCGTTCTTGGTACACATGGATCGACAACTATTTCACTGGACTTTGCTTCACCAAGAGTGAGGCGGATGCAAACCTATACCAAATTGTGGTGGAGGGTAATCCTTTAATAATTGTTCTTTATGTTGATGATTTAATACTAACGGGTGATGAGCAGTTGATACACTCATGCAAGGCAGATCTTGAAAAGGAGTTTGAGATGAAGGGTTTGGGCCTCCTTCATTATTTCCTTGGATTGGAAATATGGTAGCGAGAAGGTGAATTGTTTGTGTCTCAAGGAAAGTATGCTCGGGAGATACTTGGTAAGTTTCACATGGAGGACTACAAGCCCATGGATACTCCTCTTCCAGGAAATTGGAGGAAAGAGGATGCTACATCGGCAGAGGTAGTGGATGCCACTGTTTATTGACAGTTCGTGGGTTCGCTCATGTATTTAGTTAATACAAGACAGGACATATGCTATGCGGTGAACCAGCTTAGTCAAGTGATGGTTAAGCCTACCAAGCTCTTTTGGAAGGCAGGAAAGCATGTCCTGAGGTATCTCAGGGGCATATCTGAGTATGTCTTATGGTACAGACAGATTGATGAGGTGAAGTTGCATGGCTTCACGGATGCAGATTGGGCAGGTAGCCCAACGAACAGAAAGATCACATCGAGAGCGGTTTTCAGTATCGGATCTACAGAAATTTCTTATTACATCAAGAAACAAATATCCATGGCACTCAGTTCAGTGGAAGCAGAATACATAGCAGCAAGTCAAGCTGCATGTGAGGCTATCTGGATGAGGAAGATCCTGGTCAGTTTGTTCGGTTCTCATTTAGATCCTATAATGATAAATTTTGATAATCAAAGTTGCATTAAACTCTCAATTAATCTTGTGTTTCATGATAGATCTAAACATATTGATATCCAATATCATCATATCAGATATTGTGTGCGGTGGAAGATCATGTTGCTTCAGTACATTCCTACAAAAGATCGGGATGCAGATATTCTGATGAAGGCGCTCAGCGGGAGAAAATTCGAATACCATCAAGGTAGGATTGGGGTGAAGGATAATCCCTATCTTCTTGAGAGAGAGTGTTGAGATTCGACAAGATGATGAGCTTAGTGAAAATTAAGCACCTTCACTAAGTGGGGCCCACAGGCCATTTTTAGGTGTATGTATATTTTTAGACATGGTGAGCATATTCTATAAGTTGCAGGATGCTATTTATAGATGGTTGATCAAATGTGAAAAATAGATGAAATTCTATTTTTAGAATATTGGGTGAAGTCTATTTATAGATTGTCAATCTAAAAATAGGTGCATGTCGATTATTATTAGCCCTTAATAATAATCCGACAATAAATATCAACTTATTCTCTTGGAGCACTTTATTTCAGTGAACAGATTTTGGAAATTAGTGGGCTAAAGGAATTATTCAATTCCTAGGGTGGTTGGTGACTCATGCATGGAGGACTTAGTTAGAACTGAAGTGGCAAAGTTATGACAGAGTTGGAAGAGTATTTAATGGATTTTTTATTCAGTTTAACTCAGTTAAGTGAGTTAAACTCAGTTGAGCTAGTTGTATCTAGTCTAAGTAAAAGCTACACTAGTGAGAGTTTAGTGAATTAATTAGTTAATTAATTCACAACTAATAACTCACTAACAACTGAAAAAATACAACATTTAACTACTTGCATGTCAGTTCCAGTGGAGCCAGTGGAGAGATAGGTGAAAGGGTGAGATGGACTATCTGTTGTGACTATAGTGATGGATTCAATGCATCTAACACACATTGGAGATGCCAATGAGGATTGCGTAGTCAAGGCAAGGCCAATTTGAATTCATTTAGAGGTCTTCTTCAGCAGGGATTGCACAGTGGAGGCAGGTTGTCAGGAGGCAATAAATTGGTACATAGATATGCAAATTTCTGCATGACAGTGTGTAATGATTGTTGATTGTACTAAGAGCGTGATGAACTAATATTTGTATGAGATTATTACATGGTCCATTGATATACATAATATATTATAATTGGGGTTTTTAGCTTTAATTTTTCCCGTTAAACAACCGTGTTTATGTGCGATTGATTTTCTTCACAAGTGTTTGCAATTGGAGATTTTAATTCTTCAAAATTAACAGTGGAAGGATTATGTATTTAGAAAGAAGATAAATATTGTTAGATCAGGAGAATCTGGTAATACATTAGTATTAATAAATTTCTACAAACAACAAGAGGGGAGTGTAGCATGAGATCCAACTATTCCCAGACTCCCCACTAAGGAAAATTGGGCTATATAGACAACCTGTTATAGAAGAAAATGAGGTGCAAAAGTAGTTGCATCAAATATTGGAATAGGCTTCCATTCGACCAAGTACATCACCATGTGTCTCACTCATCATCATTGTGCCAATTATGGGACTTGGAATATGTGTATTGATTATAGAGAATTAAAAAAAAAATACGCCCAAGAATAAGTACCCATTACCTAGGATAGATGATATGTTGGATCAGTCGCAACAAGATAATACTTCGCCAAGATGTACTTAAAATCTAGATATCATTGATTTTTATTCAGAGATGAATATACCTGGAAGACCACCTTCAAAACCAGACAAGGTTTATATGAGTGATTAGTCATGCTATTTTCCCTTTGCAATGCACTAGATACATTTATGAGGTTAATGAATAATAAAATGCACCCTTTTATAGATTCATTTTTCATTATCTATTTGGATGATATACTTGTATACAATGCTACATGGGAGGAGAACATATCACATTTGACATAGGTGCTAGATACATTAAAGAAGCACAAGCTTCTAGAAAATATAAAGAAGAGTGAGTTTGCACCACAATATTTGGTGTATCTAGGGTATGTGATAGGTGGCGGAGATATGAATATAGATACGACCTAGATGAAGGCCATCATGAAGTTCCCATTGCCTACTAATGTTTTTGAAGTTAGGAGTTTTGTTGGGACAACACAATACCTGGGGAAATTCATAGCCTCGTTTTTAGTAGTAGAAACACCACTCCATTCCATAAGAGAGAGTGGCAAGAGTTTCCAGTGGGGAAAGGGTTAGCATAGGACCTTTAGAATAATTTTAGTCAATCACAAGTTCTAGAATTACTGAACTTGCAGTAGCCCTCTGAAGTGGAGACAAATGCATTAGAGAAATTTTAAGGTCTAAATGGGCCTCAAAACAAAAATGTACAACCAAAATTAACTTTATAAAAACCAATAGGATTCTATATGATGTTTTCAACCATGGGGGATGATTCACCATTTTTGGAGCAAAAAAAGAAAAAATAAAAAAAATAAAAATAAAAAAACCTACTTTTTCCACTCGAATTTTCATCTTATCTCCCTACATTTTTACTCAAATTTCAAGAGAGAGCACTCGTTGGATGAAAAATTTAATTTCTCATCCAAGGAGTATCAATGCTACATACTTTAGATGGACCTTGTTACATGAAAAAGGATTAATACATGAAAAACATGATTGAAATCATGTTTTTTCATGTATTTCTCATTTTTCGTGTAGTAGGGTCCATTGAAAGTATGCAACATGTGTACTCCTTTGATGAGGAATCAAATTCTACATCCAATGAGTTATCCTACTCACAATTTGAGTAAAACTAAAATGAGATAAGTTTAAAAAGTATTTTTTTCCTTTTTTCCCTCTAAAATTTGATGATGTAATCAAACCTTATCTTATTATTTCCAATGTTATTTTATAATATTCTTTAGGAGGCCCATGTTAAACCTCAAAACTTATCTAATGTGAGTGGGTATGTTATGGAAGTGGTATTGATGTAGGGAGGAAAGATTGTATGCTACCATTATGAAGTATTTAGTGGGGCAATTCTTAACTACTCTACCTACAAGAAGGATCTCTATGCCCTTGTGCAAGCAATGAAGAAGTGGAAACACTATATTATGGGAAAGGAGATAGTAATCCAGACATATCAATAACCACTACAATACCTTTATGCCCACAATAAGCTAAAACAAGTTATGCATTTCAAGCAGATAAGGTTTTTACAACAGTTTCATTTAGTGATAAAGTACAAAAATGGAACCACAAACAAGTTGGTTGACATGCTTTCAAGGCCACCCATGCCAAATATCACAACCAAAGTAACTAAAACACACATGGATCCATTAACCCATGATGCATATAGAGAATAGTATTTAGAGGATGAGGACTTCAATGAGGTGTTTTAACAATTGCAATTCTAGAGTCATGTGCATGATGGTGATAGCACAATAAAATACCGTCTCTAGGAATGGTATGAGGTATGTGTATTAGCCTGAGTGTCCTCCTATGGGAGAGATGTGCAATTCAAAAATAATACTTTTTTTTAGTTGGGAATTATTACAAAGATAGAAGCTATCTTTGTACCATAAGGAATCATTTTTCCAATTAAATGTATCAGAAGTACTGGGATCTTGCTGCAACTTTTGAATGAGTGCCCACAATTCTTCATCCTTCTTCCATTCCTCTATTGCTTTGGTTATCCAATCTAGTTGGATAATATAAATGGCACAAAGAAATGCTTCCACCTCCTCATTCTCTCTTGAGAGTGCATCTGCCACAACATTTAGCTTCCCTTTTTTGTTGATGATTTCAAATTCATAACCCAACATCTTTGTGACGCATTTTTGTTGCTCTTCTGAAGATAGTATTTTTTCCAAAAATTATTTAGGACTATCATGATAATTTTTACCCTGAAGTGTCTTCCCATTAGGTAAGGTCACCATTTCTTTAGTGCTTGTAGTATTTCCAACATTTCCTTCTCATAAATAGATTTATGTAAATACTTTCCTTTGATTGGAAGACTTTCAAAAGCAATGGGTCTTCCTTCTTGCATTAAAACAGCACCAATTCCGTTTCATGAGGCATCACATTCCATAATAAAGTTTTTTGTGAAGTCTAGCATAGCTAAGACCGGTGCTAGACACATTGCCTCTTTATGATGTTTAAAGGCCTTAGTTGCTTCAGGATTCCATTAAAATGCATCTTTATTCAATAATGTTGTTAGAGGTGTTCTTATTCTCCCATAATTCCTAGCAAACTAGTGATAATACCCTGTTAACTCAAGAAATCCTCACAACTGCTTTATGGTTGTGGGAACTTTCCATTCTTCCTTAATGGCTTTAATTTTGTTAGGGTCTACCTTAACACCCTCCTGAGATATAATATGACCCATATATTCCACCTATTGTACTCCAAAGAAACATTTGGAGGTTTTTTCATATACATGTTTCTCCTCCAGTAGTTTGAGCACTCTGTCAACATGTTGAACATGATCCTTCCAAGACCTATTGTAGATTAGTATATTATCAGAAAATACTAACACAAATTTTCTAAGGAAGGGCTTAAAAATGGAATTAATCAACCCTTGAAATGTATAATTTGGATTGGTAAGGCCAAAAGGCAAGACCAAAAATTCATAATGACCCTCATGAGTTAGAAATGATGTTTTCGGAATAACTTCAGTCTTCATTCTAATTTGATGATATCCTGAACGAAGATCCAACTTGGTAAAATAAATTGCTCCATGTAATTCATCCAATAATTCATCAATCATAGGAATGGGAAATTTATCTTTAATATTTTCTTATTGAGCTCCCTATAATCCAGACACATGTACCATGATCCATCCTTCTTGTGCACCAATACTACTAGAGCAGAGAAAGAACTTTGACTAGGTTGAATTATACTAGCTTCTAACATTTCTGCAATCATACGTTCAATTTCGCTCTTTTGGACATAAGTATATCTATAAGGATTGATGTTTGGAGGAACACTTCATGTAATCAAATAAATAGCATGATCATGATCATGAATAGGTGGGATTCCTTTGGGAGTTTCAAACACCTTGGAATGATTGTCCAAGAATTTTTAGAGATTTGGAGAAATAGATTATTTTGATGTTGGAACTTCTAGTGAGAATAATTATGCAATTACGCCTCGTTGTTCTTTCTTCAAAAGCTTCTTCATGACATTAGATCTTATTAAATTTCCTAGATTCCCTGTGATACCCCATAATTCAACTTCCTTTCCTTCCAAAAAAAAATTCAAGAAAAGTTCTTGAAAATTAAAAGCTACCATCCCCAAAGATTGTAACCATTGTACTGCTAGTACAACATCAGCACCTCCCATTGGAATGGAAAGAATTGGACTATTCAATACATATTCCCCCATGGCTAGCTTTATATTATGGCATTTTCCCGAGAAATTTATATTCCCTCCATTTTCAACCATTACTTAACACTCTGGTGTTGGGTATCGAAAGAAATTCAATTCCTTGGCTACCTTACAATGAATAAAATTATGGGTACTACCTGAATCAATAAACAATATTACATTTTTATTCTTGATATGTCCTTCTATCTTGAGAGTTTGAGGAGTGGTAATTCCTGCCAATGCATTACAGGATATGGTTGGACTCATTCTTCTTTCTCTAGGGTTGGTTCTTGGTGTATATCCTCTTCTTTTGAAGTTTCTTGTTCATTTTCTTCCTCCTCTTCACAATCTATGTAAAATAATTTATTCTCAGCACACTTATGACCTTTAGTGTATTTATTATCACAATTGTAGAAAATCCCTTTTGCTCGTATTTCTTCCAATTGTTGTAGTGTCAACCTTGTAGGTTGTGGAAGTATAGGATTAGCAACACTTCCATCTTTATAGATGTGAGTGGTAGGCTTCCTTGTCGCCAAAATTTTACTTTCATTTTTTATCGCCAGCCTGAATTCCTTCTCCAATAAATAAAGTTCCCAAAGGTGAACCTCATGTTGGGTGTTATCCTTTAAATTCCCTGTGAAGACATCAATCATGTGTTCCTCTGGAATATCATTTACCCTTATATTCAATTTTTGGAAGTCCTCAATGTGCTTCACCATTTAACCCTTTTGTTTGAGATTTATCAATTGGCTAAAGAAGGTTTTTCTCTTTGTATCATCATAATGTGCCATCATTTCCTCCATAAAAATTGACCAAGTGACAATTTTTTTATGAGAGCAAAGCCATCGATACTATACAAATGTATTTTGCTCTAAATGTAAAATTGCAATGTGTTCCTTTTGTGTTTTTTTCACATTATGGAGATCAAAATATTTCTCCATCTGTAGTATCCATGTTACGGGATCATTTCCATCAAACTTCCGTATATCTATCTTTGGAATATGGTGGGTCTTTAATTCAACATTAGAGTTTATGAAATCACGATTAACATTTATTTTTTTCTCGTCATGAGTTTCCTATACTACCTATTCGCCATTAGGAATCATTTCTTGTATCAACTTTGTCAAACCTTCCTTCAAGCCTTCCATGTCTGCTTTTATATCATTCTTCATGTCTTCCATGTTGTCTTTCATTTTTTTCATCTATCTTAGCTTCCATGTCATCCATCTTAGCTTCCATGTTGTCTTTCATTTTTTTCATCTATCTTAGCTTCCATGTCATCCATATTAGCTTCCATGCCATCCATATTAGCTGCCATGCCATTCTTCAAAGCATCCATCTTAGCTTCCACGCATTTCTTCAAACCATCCATATTAGCTTCCACGTCTTTCTTCAAACCATCCATCTTAGCTTCCACGCCTTTCCTAAAAACTTCCATTTCATTTTTTGTTGCTCTTTGCGAGAGAAAACTTTGGTGCACTTGGTCTTGTAATTTTGATATATCATGTTGCACTTCTTTCTCTTCATGGGGCATAGTAGAGCATTTTGAGGGATTAATGGGTTTTGAATTAATTCTAGGGGCCATTTTAGAACCCAATACTAATATCTATGCTTCAATATGCCCTTAGAATCACTTCAAAACTGATTTTTCAAACAAGACTTATGCAATTTTAAAAAAATATACACTTTTTTCTTGCTTTTAAGGAGCTCGATATCGAAACTGATGTATCTCTAGAATTTTGGATCCCCGAGATTTTATCTTAAGTCCTTTAGTATCCCTTTGAATATTCTTTTGAATGCCACAGATATGACCTGATTTGGATTCTTCAAGGCAAAGCTATGCATAATCTCCCGCAATGACCTAATTATGGACTGGTTCAATAGAGCAAACATGTACGGCATGCCATGTGTCATTGTTTCCTCCTTCAGCTCTGAAATTGATACAAAGTAAAATAAATTCCGTGTGATTTTGGCCACTTTTTACATAATTCCAATCCGATGGTCAGAGAGAGAGTTATTATGATTTTTCCAAGGTCGCCTCTTTGAGATGAAATTCAGGAACCTATGAAAACCCTAACTTCCACAAATCATATCTCCTAAAATATTGCAAACCAAGATATGAAATTTTTACACAATTTTCATCAGGATTTCTTTGCAAATGATTTTTTTTTTAGCTTCTTAACCTTCATAAAAAAAAAAAATTATAGCAAAAATTCCACGATGACCTGTTTGAAGTAGTGAAACTCTAGAATCCAAAGCTTTGATACCAAATGTTGTGAAACCAGCTCCAAAAATAGAAGAAAAGAGAGATTAATGCCTTATAAATCAGCCACTTGGAGGGGGAAACCTCATTTACATTACATAAATCAATAATTCTTGGATGATTCAAATGAAAAAACCTCCTTTCTATATATAGGAGTCCATGGGGTCACAATATAATCCTATTCGACCTAACAGTAATAATGTAAGGGCACAACAATAACAATAGTGGTGTTTTATGGGGCACAATAATAACAATATGGGGACCACAGGGGTACGAAAATAATAATAAGGGGGCTACACTAACAACAATAAGGAGATACACTAGTAATATAAGGACCTAACAGCAATATTTAGTAATGTAGAATGGATATACCAAAGAGAATAACAATACTTCATAATCTAATACATACCTTTGATAATTTGAAAAACCTTTTTTTTATTCCAATGCTTTGTCTACTGAGGGATTCCTTCTTAATCCTTGTGTAATATTCCTAAATTAGCATGCAGCTAATTGGAATATTAATTTTTCTCTTGACATTTAGTTAAATGAATAAATGGGTAGGGAGGCCCATAAATCTTTTAAGTAGGCATAAAATCCCTCTTAATGTGAAAATGGATCATATTCATAGCTGGATAAAGCACCCTCCTATGTGAACAGGGGCTAATGCATGTGGACAAGGTTAAGTTTGACCAGGTCAACAATGCTGGTATGGGAGGAGTGGATCATCAATAGAGACAGCGTAGTGTGAATGGGAGGAAGATTCCATGATGTTGGAAACCCTAATGAGTTGGACCCAAGGTGAGAAGGCTCACATTTTTTTATAAGGAGGGCAAGGTAGCCATAGTAAGGATGTTTTTTTATTATTGATTCTATGGTCTGCATGACTACTTGCATTCTTCAGTTGTTTAGTTGAGATTGATGTGTTTTTTAGCACCGGGTGTTCCCAAGCAGGAATCCCATCTCCTTCCATGAGAGGCCTCTTAGGGGAGCCTTATACCATCATTTCCACTATCAGGCTTTAGGCCAAGCTTCAGTCTCCTGCTACAACACAGTTTCTATAGAGTATTGTGTTGTGTTGCAGGGTGTTGCAGTGGAGGGTTGAGAAACCCGCTTCCGAAACTAGTTTTTCAGAGGAGGAAGCATTATTCTATTTGGGAGGTCATCAAGGGAGGTTAATGAGCTTTCTTTCACATCCTGGCACCAAGCCAACATATTTCCATCATCTACATTGTAGTATCCCTCTTTGACTGTGTTATTTCAGTGAGCATTTGTAGTGGGGGTTTTAGTGCTTGAATTTGGAGGGTGAGATCTTAAGTGTTAGGATCAGCCTGTTGAGATTCAACAAGATGATGAGCTTAGTGAAAAGAGTCTCCTTCACTAAGTGGGCCCGCAAGCTATTTTTGGCGCAATTCTATTTTTAGACTATGTCTATTTTTATACATGTCGATCATATTTCAGAAGTTGCAGGATTCTATTTGTGGATGGTTGATCAAGTTGGAAAAATAGATGAAATTCTATTTTTAGAATATTGGGCGAAGTCTATTTATATATTTTCAATCTAAAAATAGATGCATGTCGATTATTATTAGCTCTTAATAATAATCAGACTCTAAACAACAACTTATTCTCTTGGAGCACTTCAGTTCAATGCACAGATGTGGCACAACAGCTAACAGAAGGAATTACGCTATTCCTAAGGGTTTACTGGAGCTATTGCATGGAGGAATCAGTTAGAACTCAAGTGGCAGAGTTATGACATAGTTGGAAGAAGTAGTTATGGAGTTGTATTTAGTTTAACTCAGTTAGACTCAGTTGAGCTAGTTGTATCTAGTCTAACTGATTGATACACTAGTGAGAGTGGAGTGACTTAATTATTTAATTAATTCAAAAATAATAACTCATTAATCAACTGAAAAATACATCAGTTAACTATAATGCATGGCAGTTTCAGTGGAGACTAGTGGAGAGATAGGTGAAAGGGCAAGATAGACTATCTGTTGTGACTATTAGTGATGCATTGATTTCATCCAACACATAGTGGAGATGCCAATGAGGATTGTGTAGTCAATCCAAGAGTAATTCGAATTAATTCAGACCAATTCTTCAGTAGATATTGCGCAGTGGAGGTATGCTAGCAGGTGGCAAAGATCGGTGCATGGATTTGCAATATTAGGCTTGATTAGTGTATGACGATTGTACTGTACTGAGAGCTTGTGATAAGCTTTGTATGTTTGTATGAGATTGTCATATGATCTCCATGTTACATAATATATAGTTGGGATTTTCAGCTTTAGGCTTTCCCGGTTAAAAACTATGTTATGTGCGATTGATAATTTTTGTTTAAGCTTCACATGTGTGTGCAATTAATTTTTCCGCAAAAGATTAACAAGTGGAATAGATTCAGTATCTTGCATAAAGTTAAATAGTGTGAGATCAGGTGGATCTTGGACATATGCATGCTTAGTGCATATAATTTCTACATGGTATCGGAGCATTGTTGATTGAATATTGCAATTGTGAAGTGAGTTTGTGCTGGTGGACAATTCGAATTTGCTACAGAAGATTCTTGGTGCAGAAATCGAGTATACATTGAAATGTCTTTCAACGGGTTGAGATTGCAGTATGCCCTTGATGGGAGATCGAATTACATAGCCTGGAAGGACAGGATGGAGGTTGTGCTAGAGGATAATGGGCTGAAGGATTTCATCGATAGCAATGTTCCTAAGCCGGGATCTAGCGATGCTGCATTACTTGATGCATGGCAAAAGAAGACTGCAAAGACGAGGAGGATTCTGTTGGAAGGTGTGAAGGACCACATTGTGTCCAGCCTTCATAGGAAATCCACTCCATTCTTAATGTGGAAGGCTTTGACAGACTTGTTCCAAAGCAGAAGTGACCAGAGGAAGTTGGCGCTTAAAGACAACCTCAGAAAAATAAAAATGGAGAAAGGCGACAGTATTCCAAAATACCTCATGAAGTTTGTCCACTGCAAGGATGAGCTGGGAAGTGTGGGCATTACTATTGATGAAGAATACTTGGTGAGCTTGGCTCTCCTTGGGCTTCCGAAGAGTTGGCATAGCTACGAAGACTCTGTCAATGGACGGGAGAAACTGCCAGGATGGGAGCAACTTTGGTCGGATCTTGTGCAAGAGGAGAAAAGGCGAGGTACCAAGGATGGATCTTCATCGAAGAATGAAGATGAATAGAATTGTGCTTTGGCTACCAAAGCAAGGAAAGGGAAGGGGAAGAAAAATCCTTCTAAATCCGGTGCGAAAGGCAAGAAGCACAACTTGTCCAAGGTGAAGTGTTTTCACTAACACGAGCATGAACATTTCGCCAAAAACTGTCCACAGAAGAAGAACACTAAGCAGGCTGTTGGATCTGTAGCTGGAGAGGCCTTAGCCTAGCAATTTGAGCTGGATTCTTCCTTGATCGCATGCTTGGTTTCAATCTGCATGGGATCGGTGTGATATCTTGATAATGGTGTGTCTTTCCATATGACAGGAGACAAAGAGTTGTTTAGTGACTTGGAGGAGAAGGACCTCCAGATGCATATAGAGATGGGTGACGATGGTCGGTACAGTGCGACTGGAATCGGGACCATTACCTTTGAGAGGGAGTCCGGTAATCCATTCTTTTTGAATAATTTCATGCATGTTCTAGGTTTGAAGAAGAAATTGGTCTCAGTCGCAATGCTGGAAGACAGGGGTTATGATGTTGTTTTCAGTGAGGGAAAAGCTTTCCTCAGACCAAGAAGATAGGGGTTCGAATTAAGAATCTCTACAAGCTAGAGGTAGATGGCTGCGCTGCAATGGTGGGAAAAGCAGAAGAAGTGGTGAGCCTAGATGAGGGCGAGTTATGGCATAGGAGATTGGGCCATCTTCACCATGGCACTTTGAAGATTTTGTAGAAAATTTATACTGGACTTCCCAAGGGTACTCTTATGTAGTCAGATCAGTGCAAAGGATGTACAATGGGTAAGTTTGAGAAGACCACTTTTCATGAGAAGGAGAATCGTGCTTCGGTGATCCTAGAGAGAATTCACACAAACATGTGTGGACCATTCTCGGTTGCTTCAACAGCAAAACACAGGTATTATGTGATATTTGTTGATGACTTTTCTCGTAGATGTTGGATCTTCTTCATGCAGAAGAAGAGTGAAACGTTCTCAAAGTTCTGCGAGTTCAAGGCATTGGTGGAGAAGGAGTCGGGGAAGCAGGTAAAAGCTCTACGGAGCGATAATGGTGGTGAATACATCTCGGGTGAATTCAAAGACTTCTATAGCAAAGAAGGAATTCAAAGAGAACTCATAGCGCATCATAACCCACATCAGAATGGGGTCGCGGAGAGAAAGAACAGAACGATCGTGGGTGCTGCATGAGCGATGCTGCATGATCAGGGCCTACTGATACACTTATGGGCGGAAGCATGCAACACTGCGGTTTATGTGAAAAACTGTTGTCCTCGTAGAGTACTTGGCATGAGTACACTTGAGGAAGTTTTTACTGGTAAGAAGCCTGATATTTCTCATTTGAAGATTTTTGGCTCACCTGTTTACATTCATGTGACAAAGGATGCCAGGAAGAAGTTGGAGCTGACTTCAGAAGTTGGGATATTTGTGGGGTACATAGAAACACCCCATAACTATCATGTGTATTTTCCAAACAGTCGGATGACTGTTATGCGACGGGATATAAAATTCAATGAGGTGAAATCCATTCAGTTGTCGCTTGAGAGGGAGCTACATTTGCATGCGAAAGAGGAAATTCTTATTCCCAAAGATGAGCCTTTGGATGTGGATCAGCCACAGGAGGAGATTCATGGAGTGTAAGATTCCACTCATGCAGAACCAAACATCAGACAAGGGAGGAAGCATACCACAAAAGCTGAGAGACTGAAGGTGGATGCGGCACAGAATGTAGGAGTTCCTACATCACAGCGCAGACAGAGACAGTCACCTGACCAATATACTGGATACATGGCTCTTATGAGCAAGTGTATTGTGATAGATCCATATTCTTTTGAAGAAGCAGCGCAGGAGCCCACATGAGTAGATGCCATGGTAGAGGAGTATGACTCCATTATCAAAAACAGTGCTTGGGAGATTGTTCAAGGCCGGTGGGAAAAGCAGTTGTAGGATCAAGATGGATCTACAAGGTAAAGCAAGCTGCTGATGGGAGAGTCGAGAAGTATAAGGAAATATTTGTTGCCTGGGGCTTCTCACAGATTGAGGGGATTGACTATGAAAAAACCTTTGCACCTGTCGCACAGTATTCTTCCATACGAACCATCCTTTCTCTCTCAGCGCAGATGGGTTTGCACATTCATCAGATGGATGTGAAGATTGTTTTCCTTAATGGGATCATTAAGGAAGAGGTGTACATTGAGCAGACTGAAGGATTTGAGATCTTCAACAGCGAGTCACTTGTGTGTGGGCTCAAAAGAGCGTTGTATGGACTGAAATAAGCACCCCATGCTTGGTACACTCAAATCGACAGCTTTTTCACTGGACTTGGCTTCACCAAGAGTGAGGCGGATGCAAACCTGTAAGAGATTGTGGTTGAGGGTAAGCTTTTAATCATTGTACTTTATGTTGATGATTTTATACTAACAGGTGATGAGCAGTTGATACACTCATGCAAGGCTAATCTTGCAAAGGAGTTTGAGATTAAGGATTTAGGCCTCCTTCATTATTTCCTTGGATTGGAAATATGGTAGCGGGAAGGTGAATTTTTTGTGTCTCAAGGAAAGTATGCCCAAGAGATACAAGAGAAGTTTCACATGCAAGGTTGCAAGCCTATCGACACTCCTCTTCCAGGAAATTGGAAGAAAGAGGATGCTACATCGGCGGAGGTAGTGGATGCCAGTGTTTATTGACAGTTGGTGGGTTCGCTCATGTATTTAGTCAATACAAGACTGGACATATGCTATGCGGTGAACCATCTTTCGCAAGCTATGGTTAAGCCTACCAAGCTATTTTGGAAGGCAGGAAAACATGTCCTGAGATATCTCAGGTGCACATCTGAGTATGGTTTATGGTACAGACAGACGGATGAGTTGAAGTTGCATGGCTTCACGGATGCAGATTGGGCAGGAAGCCCAATAGACAGAAAGAGCACGTAAGGAGGGATTTTCAGTATCATATCTACGGCATTTTCTTGGTACAACAGGAAAAAAATATCTGTGGCACTCAATTCAGAGGAAGCATAATACATGGCAGCAAGTTTAGCTGCATGTGAGGCTATCTGGATGAGGAAGATTCTGGTTGGTTTGTTTGGTTCACATTTAGATCCCATGGTGATTCATTGTGATAATCAGAGTTGCATTAAACTCTCAGTTAATCTTGTGTTTCATGATAGATCTAAACATATTGATATCCAGTATCATCATATTAGAGATTGTGTGCAGTGGAAGATCATGTTGCTTCAGTACATTCCCACTGAGGATCAGGATGCAGATATTCTGACGAAGGCGCTCACCAGTAGAAAATTTGAATACCATAGAGGCATGATCGGGGTGAAGGATAATCCCTATCTTGTTGAGAGGGAGTGTTGAGATTCAACAAGATGATGAGCTTAGTGAAAAGATTCACCTTCACTAAGTGGGCCCGTAGGATATTTTTGGCGCAAATCTATTTTTAGACAATGTCTATTTTTAGACATGTCGATCATATTTCAGAAGTTGCAAGATGTTATTTGTGGATGGTTGATCAAGTTGGAAAAATATATGAAATTATATTCTTAGAATATTGGGCGAAGTCTATTTATAATTCATCAATCTAAAAATAGATGCATGTCGATTATTATTAGCTCTTAATAATAATCAGACTCTAAACAGCAACTTATTCTCTTGGAGCACTTCAGTGCAATGCACAGATGTGGCACAGCAGCTGAGAGAAGGAATTATGCTATTCCTAAGGGTTTACTGGAGCTATTGCATGGAGGACTCAGTTAGAACTCAAGTTTCAGAGTTATGACACAGTTGGAAGAAGTAGTGATGGAGTTGTATTTAATTTAACTCAGTTAGACTCAATTGAGCTAGTTGTATCTAGTCTAATTGATTGATACACTAGTGAGAGTGGAGTGAATTAATTAGTTAATTAATTCACAAATAATAACTCATTAATCAAATGAACAATACATCAGTTAACTACAGTGCATGGCAGTTTCAGTGGAGATTAGTGGAGAGATAGGTGAAAGGGAAAGATAGACTATATGTTGTGACTATTAGTGATGCATTGATTGCATCCAACACACAGTACAGATGCCAATGAGGATTGTGCAATCAATCCAAGAGTAATTCGAATTCTTTCAGAGCTATTCTTCAACAGAGATTGCGCAGTGGAGGCAGGCTAGCAGGTGGCAAAGATCGGTGCATGGATTTGCAAGATTAGGCTTGATTATTGTATGACGATTGTATTGTACTGAGAGCTTGTGATAAGCTTTGTATGTTTGTATGAGATTTTCATATGATCTCCATGTTACATAATATATATTTGGGGTTTTCAGCTTCAGGCTTTCCCGGTTAAAAATTTTGTTATGTGCGATTGATAATTTTTGTTTAAGCTTCACATGTGTGTGCAATTAATTTTTCTGCAAAAGATTAGCAAGTGGAATAGATTCAGTATCTTTCATAAAGTTAAATAGTGTGAGATTAGGTGGATCTTGGACATATGCATGCTTAGTGCTACACAACCTTTCACTTGAGGGGTCTATTGGAGGAGATATATTCATTATGTGTCTTATCTATAGCCATATTCATCCAGTTATTCAGTAACAACTACTATTCAGCCCTAGGGCTGCATTCCAGCATTTTGTTTTTTTGTATATTTCAGGAAACCCTTCCCAGGTTGTCTTGGAAATGTGTTTGAGAGCTTAGATCTCTACTCTCGACACTTTATGAGCCATATATTTACATATCTATATTATTGTACATTTCCAGTAGCAGTGTATCATCTAAAACTACGTTGTACTTGACCTTTGGCATTCTGTTATGTAGTAGCATTTCATATTTGGCATATGCATTCTTGGGAGGCTTGTTTTCCTTGATTATTTGAGTTGTGCCCACTTCTATTTTACTATTTTTTGTTGATTTACATAATAAAATGGCTCCATGGTTGTCATACATGTTGGCATAACACTATTCACAGCTATTTCCAGTTTTGTGTTCATATATTACATCTTCCCCATTTGGGAATATTACAGTGGTATCAGAGCATAATCTTAGCTCAACCTGTGAGTTTCAAGCCAATATGCTATAAGAAGAAGAAGAGTAGAAAACGAAGTCTAAAAATTATGGACGGAATGAGCTTTGTCTCATCACTTTTCAAATCTATGAAGAACCTCTCCAAGGAGGTCAAGCAGATGAAAGAGGAGAGATGCAATGAAACCTTTAAATGGTTTCAAGAAGAGGAAGGTCCATGTACTTCCTATCATCAGAAGAAAGAACCGATGTTGCATAGAACTCCAAAGCAATACACTATGCCCTTCTCTTTTGAGGAAGAAGATAAGAGGCGTGGAGATGGAGGGCACTTGGAGCATGAAATTCTAAGTGAATACCTAGCAAAATATATGTCTGAACCTATAGCTTTCAAGGAGACTCTAACTCTCCCACAGTTGATTCAGCTAGAAGAAGAAAGGAGACCTTCCAGCAATAGGAAAATAAAGGGCAATAGATTTCTATTGTCTACCTTTGATGGGTCATCCACATGTATAGCAAAGGCTTGGGGAGTAAAGTTAGATGCATTCTTCCTACTACATCCAGTGGTAGAAAGAGAAGTTTTTGAGATTGCAGCGCTGCACCTTGAGGGTGAAGTAAACATTTGGTGGTTCAACGATTTGAGTCATGCAAGAGTGACTGCATTTGCAGATTTTACTCAAATTTTGATCAAGAAATTTGACAAGAAGAAATAAGAGGAGAAGAGGTATTCACCACCACTTGCTGTAGGATCACTTGCATCAGGAGAAAGAACACTTGCACCTTTGCAAAGTGGTCTTGATCTCTTGACATTTAGAGCCCCATGCACTATTCTGGAGATGCATGAGGAGGAGGAGATTTGTACCAGCGCTGATACAGCCATAAAGGAGAACCCATCATCATCATTAGTTGGGGAAGTCATCACACTGGAGGAAGGAACCCTTGTAGCAGTACAATATGTTCCCAAGCTTTACCAAGGTATGCATATGTTTCCACTTTCTGTTATTTCAGCACATCTTATGAAGGTTTGTGGGAATATGCCATTGCATGACCAAGGGTCAAAGCATATTGTTGATTTGGAGCAGCAGACTATCAATGCATTGAGAAGCCCTGAGTTTTTCAAGGAGGGGATAAACAATAATCCTAGTTTTTCATTATTGAGATGCACACAACTCCTGGGTTGGATAATGATTCCTGGAGGATAGGATGAGCATTTTCCTAAACAACCCAATGCATAACTATATGTTCAACATTAGGCATGAGCATGAGATCCCTCTTAATGTGAAAAATGGATAATATTCATAGCTGGATAAAGCACCCTCCTGTGTGAACAGGGGCTAATGCATGTGGACAAGGTCAAGTTTGACCAAGTCAACAACACTAGTATGGGAGGAGTGGATCATCGATAGAGACAGCACAATGTGAATGGGAGGAAGATTCCATGATGGTGGAAACCCTAATGAGTGAGACCCAAGGTGAGAAGGCTCACATTTTTTTATAAGGAGGGCAAGGCAGCCATAGTGAGGATGTTTTTTTATTATTGATTTTATGGTTTGCATGACTACTTGCATTCTTCAGTTGTTTGGTTGATATTGTTGTGTTGTTTAGCACCGAGTGTTCCCGAGCGAGAATCCCATCTCCTTTCTTGAGAGGCCTTTTGGGGGAGCCTTGTACCATCATTTCCACTATCAGGCTTCAGGCAAAGCTTCAGTCTCCTGCTACAGCACATTTTCTGTAGATTATTGTGTTGTGTTGCAGGGTGTTGCAGTGGAGGGTTGAGAAACCCAATTCCAAAGCTAGTTTTTCAAAGGAGGAAGCATTATTCTCTTTGGGAGGTCAGCGAGGGAGTTTATTGATATTTCTTTCACATCAAAGCACCAGGCCAACATATTCCCATCATCTATAGTGTAGTATCCCTCATTGAATGCATTATTTCAGTGAGCATTTGCAGTGGGGGTTTCAGCGCTTGAATTTGGAGGGTGAGATCTTCAGTGTTAGGATCAACCTCTCACCTGAGGGATCTACTGGAGGAGATCTATTCATATGTGTCTTATCTATAGCCATCTTCATTCAATTATTCAGTAGCAGCTTCTATTCAGCCCTAGGACTGCATTCCGGCATTTTGGTATTTTTGTATATTTCAGGAAACCCTTCCCGGGTTGTCTTGGAAATGTGTTTGGGAGCTTATATCTCTACTCGGCGCTTTATGAGCCATATATTTGCAGATCTATATTATTTTACATTTCCAATAGTAGTGTATCATCTAAAACTATGTTTTACTTAACCTTTGGCATTCTTCTATGTAGCAGCATTTCATATTTGGCATATGCATTCATGGGAAGCTTGATTTCCTTGATTAGCCCACTTCTATTGTACTTATTTGCCACTAATTTACATAATAAAATGGCTCCATGGTTGTCATACATGTTGTTATAATTTTATTCACTATTATTTCCAGTTTTTTGTTCATATATTTCTACTTCCCCATTTGGTAATATTACACCTCGAGGCCTTCCTCCATAATTCTTGAGCATTCAACAGGTTAATTCCTAGACAAGGAAATATAGGTAGACAAGTGATTAGTATTTTAATATAATTAAAACTTTAAAATAAATAGAGATCGAATGATATACTTATCTTGAGGATTTTTTGTGGGATCCCTCCAAAGCTTTGAGGGAAACCTAAAACTTATAAAACAAGAAAAATATTTTTCCAAAAAGATGTTAAACCTATAACTAAACATAAAATTTACAAATGAAATATCTAAAACTAGGAGCAAGGGGCTTAGTAATGTAAGTCGCTTATGTCATTATCTTGGGGCTTTGCTCTCTTGGGAGAGGATACTTCTTTAGCCACATTTTCATGATCTCTATCTCTTTTCTTACTTCTAGGATTTTCAGGACACTCACTTCTATAGTGCCCCATTTTGTGACAATGATAGAATTCAATTTTGGACATATCAACCTTTTTCCTTTGCCCTTTCTTCTTGAATTTTCCCTTGTGATGAGGAAAATAAGCATTTGAGACTTCTTCATTGTTTTCTACCATTGATATTCTTAAGTATTCTTGACTTCAAGCTATCCATAGTTCCTCAAAGGTGGGAGTTTCTTTGCAGCAGTTGAGGCCTAAATCAAATGCACCCTAAGTAGGTGGTAACCCTAGTATGGTTGTGATCACAAGTTCTTTATTTGTCACCATTCCATCAATGGCAAGAGGGTCATCTCTTATTATTATTATATTCACAAAGAAATTGGATATAGTATCCTCCTTGGTCATCTTAGTAGTCCTTACTTCACTTTCCAGGCTTTCCACTTTTCCAATATTCTTGATTGTAAATAGGTTTGACAAGGCTTTATACATTTCCTGGGCATGATTGTAGAAATTTATTAATACTGATGTATTACCAAATTCTCCTGATCTAACAATATTTATATTCTTTCTAAATACAGAATCCTTCCACTGTTAAACTTGCGGAAATTTAAAACTCAATTGCAAACACATGTGAATAAATTCATTCGCACATAACACAATTGTTTAACGGGAAAGCTTAAAGCTAAAAACCCCAACTATCATATATTATGTATATCAATGGAATCATGTAATAATCTCATACAAAGCTTAGTACATCAAGCTCTCAATACAATCAAAAATCATTACACGTTGTCATGCAGAAATTTGCATATCTATGCACCAATTTCTTGCCTCCTGACAGCCTGCCTCCATTGCGCAATCCCTGCTCAGGAAGACCCATGAATGAATTTGAATTGGCCTCGCCTTGACTAACTATGAAATCCTCATTGGAAACTCCAATGTGTGTCAGATGCATTTAATGCATCATCACTATAGTCACAATGGATATTCCATCTCACCCTTTCACCTATCTCTCCACTGGGTCTCCACTGGAACTGACATGCAAGTAGTTAACTGTTGTATTTGTTCAATTGTTAGTGAGTTATTAGTTGTGAATTAATTACCTAATTAATTCACTTAACTCTCACTAGTGTATCTTTCAGTTAGACTAGATACAACTAGCTCAACTGAGTTTAACGTGACTTAACTAAGTTAAACTAAATAACAACTCCCGTAACTACTCTTCAACTTTGTCATAACTTTGCCACTTCAGTTCTAACTGAGTCCTCCATGCATGAGCAACCAATAACCCTAGGAATTGCATAATTCCTTCAGCCCACTAATTTTCCAAATTTGTTCACTGAAATAAAGTGCTCCAAGAGAATAAGTTGATATTTATTGTCGGATTATTATGAAGGGCTAATAATAATCGACATGCACCTATTTTTAGATCGACGATCTATAAATAGACTTCGCCCAATATTCTAAAAATAAAATTTCATATATTTTTCACATTTGACCTACCATCTACAAATAGCATCCTGCAACTTATAGAATATGCTCACCATGTCTAAAAATAGACATACACCTAAAAATATCCTGCGGGGCCCACTTAGTGAAGGTGCTTACTTTTCACTAAGCTCATCATCTTGTTGAATCTCAACACTCCCTTTCAACAAGATAGGGATTATCCTTCACCTCGATCCTGCCTCTATGGTATTAGAATTTGCTCTTGTTGAGCGTCTTCATCAATATATCTGCATCCTGATCTTCCGTAGGAATGTACTGAAGTAACATGATCTTCCGTTGCACACAATATCTGATATGATGATACCATATATAAATATGTTTATATATATCATGAAACATAGGATTAATCAAGAGTTTAATGCAACTCTGATTATCACAATGTATCACTATAGGATCTAAATGTGAACCGAACAAACCGACCAGGATCTTCCTCATCCAGATAGCCTCACATGCAACTTGACTTGCTACCATGTATTCTGCTTCGGCTAAACAGAGTGACATAGATCTTTGCTTCCTGCTGTACCAAGAAACTATTGTAGATCCGATACTGAAAACCCCTCCTGATGTGCTCTTTCTGTCCGTTGGGTTGCCTGCCTAATCTGCATCAGTGAATCCATGCAACTTCACCTCATTCGTCTGTTTGTACAATAAGCCATACTCAGATTTGCTGCTGAGATACCTCAGGACATGCTCGCCCGCCTTCTAAAATAACTTGGTAGGCTTAACCATCGCTTGTGAAAGCTAGTTCACCGCATAGCATATGTCTGGTCTTGTATTAACTAAAAACATGAGCGAACCCACCAACTGCCGATAAACAGTGGCATCCACTACCTCTGCCGATGTAGCATCCTCTTTCCTCCAATTTCCTGGAAGAGGAGTATCCATGGGCTTACAGTCCTCCATGTGAAACTTACCAAGTATCTCCCGAGCATAATTTCCTTAAGACACAAACAGTTCACCTTCTCGCTGCCATATTTCCAATCCAAGGAAATAATGAAGGAGGCCCAAATCCTTCATCTCAAACTCCTCTGCAATATCTTCCTTGCATGAGTGTATCAACTTCTCATCACCCATTAGTATTAAATCATCAACATAAATAACAATGATTAAAAGCTTACCGTCCACCACAATTTGGTATAGGCTTTCATCCGCCGAACTCTTGGTGAAGCTGAGTCTAGTGAAATAGTTGTCACTCCGTGTGTACCAAGCACGAGGTGCTTGCTTCAGCCCATATAGCGCTCTTTTGAGTCTACACACATGCGACTTGTTAGCTCCTCATAATTTTCTAGATTGATTGAGACAAAAAGGTACAAGGTAACATAAAACCAAGCTTTGGAATCCTAGGACCTAGCCTTCCTGGATTCTTAGAGGGATCTCTCTAGTAGGTGCCAAGATGTGAACTTGCTTACTCATTAGGGTTGATTTTAGGCTAGATGTTAAGTGCGGGGTATTTTGATTTTTTTTGGTTGGGTATGATGCTCAGATAGATTTAGATAGAAAAAAATGAATATTGTTAAGTCATTGGGAAATGGATTCAAACAAGGTCATGAATGAGTTCATCAATGGTGTCAAGAGCATTTGCAAGGAAATTTAACTTGGTTGGTGGATCTTTAAGGTTGTGAAGGATCATGAGATGGACATTTAAACTTGGGAACAACAAGCTAATAAAGGGTAGAAACAGAATCCTTTATATACATGTAAACTGAGGGAGTTAGAATATTTATAAGCGTAGCAAGAGATTCAAAGGCTTAAGAAAAACCTAATCCATTTGATTTCAGACTGAAAGCAGATAATCAACCAAGACAACATTCAGATAAAAAATAGAAAGGAAAAAACTTATTTAATCTTTCATGGGTTTTATCATCAAGAGCAGGAAAAACATTTAAGTTGCACAAGTAACTATAACCATAGAAGAAGATAAAAACCCTAGCATCCACAGTGACAGCTATGAAAGTTCCTTGAGACAATTTTAGCTAAGTAAAGGCAAATATCATGGTTAAGACAGACTTCTTTGACAAACTATAGGAAAAGCTGCTTCAAAAGATTATTTCAAGAACAGAGTACTTCATAGGTAACAATATGCAGGGCTAGCCATAAATCATAATTGATACTAACTGATCTAAATCATTCAAGAAAATAGACAAGCCAAAAACTTATTAGAGAGCAAGAGATGAATTCCCTAACATATCTTAAGCAGAAGAAAACATTTAGGCAGTGAAGGAAACAAACGGATCTAAGGTTCCATCAACAAGCATATCTTAGTCTAAATTTTTTGTCCTAGTGCAGCATAAGTGGATGGAAAACATATGAGAAACTTAGAAAACATTAACAAGAGAAAAATTCACCATCAACCAAGCCTATGGATCCTACAAACAGTCCTTCTCCATCAACAAGTAAATCAGATCATGCATAAGCTCCAAGACATCAATTTCTCATCAAAGGCTTCAAGGGACTATGTATTACTTCCGCATAAGTCATACACATCCAACCAAATATACAAGAGCCTCATGCTCTATCTATGGAGAAAATGAGGAGGTGGAAACCCTAAGAGGCTTCCATAAACCCTAATTCAGCCATAAATGTCATAAATGTGCTTAATGAACATGCAAGGCCCAAGACACATAAGAGATAAGAAAATAAATGAAACACACCAAAACATAACTCCCCAGTCAAATCAGGAGTGTTTTGTCCAAGAAAATATTAAAAAACCAATTTTCCATTAATTAGTGCCTTTTGTTGACTTTTTGGCAAAAAGTTGTCTCTGCCCGTAGCTCCATATCAGAAAAAATAGGGTCTGTTGCAGCTAAGTTTTTGACCCCTTCCTGGCATCGGATTTGGCCCCATGATGGCTCGTTGGAAATCTTGAAGAGTCTAATTTCTATAAATACTTGATTTTTGCTGAATGGATTCCATTTACTTGCTCAAAAATCCAATCTCCCATGACTACTCAACACGCAGTGCCAGGCCTGAAAAGGAGGCAGAAAGGTCATTTTTGAGGTGTTTTTTGACCTTTTGACACGGAAAAAATGCTCCAATTGACCTGAAATTTTTTGGGTAGACTGCTGGAAACACGAAAAGCCCAAAAATGTAAACTTTAGTAGCTGAGGATGCCCCATAAAAGAGCGTAGTTCCTAGGGTGTTGCGCTCCTAGGGGCCAAAATTTGGAAAAAACAAAAAGTTTCCGGATAAGCCTCAAACTTGGTGGAGAGGTCCTTCAAGGGTTTGGATAATCCTATGAAAAATCTTGAGTTATGTCTCCAAGTTTTTCTCAGTCTTTACTCTATTTAAGTGCTCAAATTTCAATGCCTCTTTACTGATTTCTTCATTTTCAGTTTGTTCTTCTTTTTCAAGCTACTTGCTGCACTTCTCTCACTATCACCTTGTTTGGCATGAAAAACCACCCTCTTCTTTGTCTTCACCACATCCTTTTGATGAACTTCAAAGCCTGTATATAGAAAATGTGTGATCATGTTGATACTTTTACCTTGTAATTTTAGTCATGTATTTTTTATGCCTTCCAATTTTCTTAGGGAATAGACTGATAGAAGAATTCTGCCTTCTTTCAACTGATATGTTGTCATGTTTTTCTCTTTGAAACAATGAAAAACCTCCAAGTGTGAAACCCTAGCAGCAAGCATCAATAACCCCCTTAGTACTCATGTGGGCCATCACTATGAAAAACATTTGGTTTGTTTGTCCTATTCAATCTTCCTGTAGTTAACCCTTTGTGACAGTCCTACAGAAATGTTACTAAGGGTTAATCTACCTTTTGCAGAATATACCTTTTATAAGGACACCATTTCTTGGAGGTCTCTCTGATTTTTTAAAAATTGTGTATTTCTTGGCCACTTCTGTTGTTGCGGGGACCAACACAACTTCAGCGTTTGATCACTATCCTTTGGTGAATTGAAATACAATGCTGCTTGTCTGTGTGCTAATACTCTTTGCCCTTTTGTATCTTTGGTGTGGTGAAATCAGTCCTTCTTTTTCAAACCCTACAAGGCAGCTTGAAACCCTCTAAAGTTGTCCGCTGTTATGAAGGAGGTCCTTGTATTAGCTTGCAGAAAATTTAGAGGCAAAAAATTTTATTCTTGAAAGTATTTGGAAAAATCTGCAGAGTGCTACGAGGAGCGCAGTGCCAACGTGCAGTGCCTGTCTGTCTGTGCGCAACGCCATTTTGCAGAAGGAATTTGGAGGCCTTCCCAATGTCAGAATGAGTTCTGTGATAGCTCGTTAGAAAGCTTGTGGAGTATAATTTCCAAAAATAGAATTTTTTTCCTATTTGGAGTTGATTCTCCCAAGACTGGTCAAAAAGTCCTGAATGATGGTGCAGAAATGCAGAGTGTTGTTGCAGACCACTTTTGGATGACTTCCTAAATTCAAAATTGAGCTCATGATAGCTCATTGGAAATATCTTTAAGTCTAGTTGTCTTTTTATTCATCAATAAATTTATTTGGACAATCCAACTATGAGAAAACTTGATTTTCCCAAGGTCACTCCAGCAATGCAGAATTTCTCCCGTGACACCTGTATTGTTTATATTCCCCCCAAACCATGATACCTATGTAAAAATTGAAGGATTTTTTTCTTCTTGGACCTATTATAGACAAAAACCTCTCTCGTGTTTTCCAAATTCATATTTGTTTGGTCAGAAACACAATTTAAAGAAAAACTAGCCCTAGGTGTGATGCATGGCTTGTCTCTTGGAATGAATTCTTGGAAAATGATGAAGGAATGATGTTTATGATCTGGTATAGGCTTATTCTTACTGACATGATCTATCAAATGAATCATTTTCTCTTGTGCCTCCTTTTCATATCAAACACTAGCTTAGTTGGAAGAGGAAATTAGGGTTTGGTGTGAGGATTTAGGACTGCCTTGCAGAGGGAGGGGAATGAAGGGGTTAAGGGTTGTCTAAATTATGGGGGGGATTTTGGGGACAGGGATAGATGTTAGGGAGTATGGGAAAGTGTAATTTCAAGAATTGAGTGAGGGGAAGGGTTCCAAAAGGTCAAAACACAGGCCTAGTCTCAAAAAGTGTCAAATTGTGGCAATAGACTAGGTTTTGTAGAAAAATGATGATTCTGAGGGATAGGAGTGATGGGAAGTGTTTATGGAGGTATTTTAAGGATAGGAGGAGGTTTAAGAGCATCAAGATATAAGCCTTGTTGATGATTTAATCATGGATGTCATGAAACCAAGAAAATTTCCCTTAAAAACCCTGGATAGGCAATGGAGGAGTTTAGGCAAAACGAAAATAGAGGGTTGAGGCCAAAGGTGGTGAAACATAGTGATAATGAGTGGCATGAGCCCATGATGTGTCTTCTGGGATTGGTGAGCTGATCTTTTCATGCCGGAATGATGAAATAGTGAAAAAATTATCCTAAGGATAATGAAGGGCGTGAAATTTCTAGAACTCACAATGTTCATGAACTTTGTTTATAGAAATCTAGAACCGATACTTAGTCATATTTATATAGAGAAAATTATGGATGAATAATAGTGGCTCCAATTGGGGAGGGCAGCTCCTTTTCAGGAGGTGTTCAGAACTTTCAGATCTCTTGGTTTATGAAGACTAGTGCCTCATCCATTGGGCATATTTTTACCTCTTTCACTTGTTGATGCTTGCTTGAAGCTGTGATATTAGTAATCTGAAAAAACATGATTAACATCAACATCATCTCTACCTACCCAACCTACTTGCCTAACATTTTTTTCTTCCTTGGGTGCATTTTAACTGGCAAACCCTTGACATTTTTATTTTTTGAAAACAAAAATCAAACTATCTAATTGTACCCTTATCTCATCCAAGAGTTCAGATTAGGCTAATGAACTCTTTTATTCTCTACCTAGTCTACTCATTTGTCAATATTAATATGTTTGAAAAACTATATTCTCTATCCTACTAACATGAAATTGAAACATGAGTAAACCAGGATTAAGCTATATGATTTATCATGAGCTGTGGCATTGAAACAAGCTGCACACAACCATTATTTTTATACCAACAAAACTAGAAAGTATAAGGGCAGTAATCCATCATTTGTTAGGCATCCCTATCCTTCTCTTTGGTTCAGTTTTAAGCATGTGGAACCAGCATTCTTCATTCCTAATCTATTTCTTTTAATAAGTCAAGTTCACATGATTTGACAAGCATATTTTTCACTAACTTATCATCAATAAATTGAAAACATGTTCAGCCATGATTAGGCTAGATGACTGAACAAGAATTTTTGGCACATGTAGTGGCATTTAGGCTTGCACACTTTCAGCATCACTATTTTTTGGGTATGGGGCTGTACCACTTTTCAAATCTACCCTCTTTTTCTACCTTTCTTTGTTTTTGTGTTTTTTTTCATTTTTTCCAAACAATATAAAACTAAAAAGATGCTCACAAGGCTGAGCTTATTTTTCATATCTATCTATCTATCCTAATCTAACCTACACATAATATAAATTCATTTGGTCAACTCTCTTTTCCAATACATCCAATCAAGAAGATGATTCCATGAGGGATCTTGGTTTAGCTCTTTGACAGTGTTGAAGAAATCAAAAGGCCACCGCCACCTCACTTGTTTTCGAACAGTAGTGCCTAAAAATTTTCTCACACTTTGCAACAGACTGTTCTTGGCAGAACACACTCCTTCTTTAGATTTCTCAAGGAAAACAACAAATGGATCTTGGAATAATACCTGATCTAGAGGATTTGATACATAAGCTTCATTCAGGAGTACTCCTCCTTCCACTTGGTTATGCTTGGGACTCTTTTGGGAAAGAAACACCTCCTCTTCCTCATGATCATCTGAACTGGTAGAATCATCATATATTGCAATGTTATACTCTATAAAACCTGATGTATTCTGAATGAATGGGCTGAATTCTATGAGGATGCCATCATGTTGATGAGTAGGAGCACTCCTTGGCAGTAAGTCTTCTTGTGAAGGCAGTTCAGCAACTCTTATGTAATTATCATTTTCCAAGTCTTCATCTGCAATTTGAAATTCAATGGGACTTGGTGGCTGCAATTCTGAAGCTGAGGAGGATTCTGTGTCCCAAATTATTTCCTCATCCCTTTCAGGAAAAGGCTTTTCATTAACAACTGGTTCAAGAAACTCATTATCTTTCCCAAACTCATCATCAAAACTGAAAGACTGCTGATTTCCAATCATATGAAAATTATTTTTGAAGGACTGAAGTGAAGTAGAGCAAAGAGTCAGAGACTCCTCACTTACTTCTAAACTTTCAAGGCTTTCCTCATCAGTGTCATAGGTGACTTGTATTGGTTGATTACTTTTTTCAAGCTGATGATACTGATCTTCTTCCCACAAACCAACTACTGATTGCTCTGCAAAGTTAGTTTATTTTTGGAGGACATCATTATTAGACTGATCAAACTTTGGAAAATTATCAGCATAAGTAACATCACCAATCAAACATATTGGATTATCATTTTTTTCTTCTTTGATTTGATCTACAATTTCACTTTCTAATTTATAGTAGATGGGATTGGTAGGAGAAATAACAGAAATTTTTTGTTCACATGAAGGTTTAGAGGCTGGCTGCATGTTTAGCATTTGATTTATTTCCTCTTCAGTCAAAAGAGGAGGCATTTTTTTCTTTCTTTGGATAGAAGTACAATAGTTCTCTTTCTCTTGTGAAGGCTGATTTTGAGGTTGAATGTTTTCTTGAGCCTTACCTAGAAGAGATGGTAAATCATCACTTGTGCCTTCAGATAGATCCTGTGGGTTTTCTTCTATTTCTTGTTTGATTTCTTCCTCAACTAACTCCTCTAGTTTGTCATGATAGTTATCTTGAGAATGAAATTCATGAATGGATTTTAAGAGGTCTTCAGGATACAAATTTTCCAAACCTTCATCACTATCTATAAGGTACTGTATGATATCCCAAGATTGATCAAAACAATTTTCAACTAATGATAGAGATGGGAAATACCCTATATAGTATTTATAGAATACCTTGTGGAAATCCTTCAAAGAAAACAAGATGCCAGGTTCTAGCCATTCATACCAATTTCTTGCCTTACCTTCTAATGTTGCCATAAACATTTTCATAAGGCAGTCCTCATGCCATTCAACCTTTAACCTTCATACATGTACATGAAAATTTATGAGATGTAACAAGGGGTCATCAACTTTTTCATCTTGAAAGATAGGTAGGTTTTTTAACCAATTTATTTCAGGGGAGTCTATGAGAGCTAGTGGGGTCTATAGGGCTACTGAAGACCAGTGGAGTCACCAGGTGGATAATGATTACTATTTTAAGGATGTTCTTGTTGTCCACCATCAACAACTAAATACCAATCTAAGAAAGTTTGTGAGTTTTCTGAGATTTAAGGAATACTTAGTTTGTCACTAACCAGAAGGTCCCACCATGATCACCACTATGTTGGTGTGAGAGGTGAGACAAATCCACAAGATAGTACTCTTAAGGGTTTTTTGAAAGGTTTAGGGAAGTCTAAGTTTTTTTATCACTCAGATTCCCACCATGATCGCCATTATGTTAGCTCCCCGTAATTTGCTAGATTGATTGAGTTACAAAGGTACAGGGTAACATCAAACCAAGCTTTGGAATCCTAGGACCTAGCCTTCCTGGATTCAGAGAGGGATCTCTCTAGTAGGTGCCAAGATGTGAACTTGCTTACTGATTAGGGTTGATTTTAGGCTAGATGTTAAGTGCGGGGTATTTTGATTGTTTTTGGTTGGGTATGATGCTCAGATAGATTTAGATAGAAAACAAGGAAGATTGTTAAGTCATTGGGAAATGGAGTCAAACAAGGTCATGAATGAGTTCATCAATGGTGTCAAGAGCATTTTCAGGGAAATTTAACTTGGTTGGTGGATCTTTAAGGTTGTGAAGGATCATGAGATGGACATTTAAACTTGGGAACAACAAGCTAATAAAGGGCAGAAACAGAATCCTTTATATACGTGTAAACTGAGGGAGTTAGAAGATTTATAAGCATAGCAAGAGAGTCAAAGGCTTAAGAAAAACCTAATCCATTTGATTTCAGACTGAAAGAAAATAATCAACCAAGACAACATTCAGATAAAACATAGAAAGGCAAAAAATTATTTAATCTTTCATGGGTTTTATCATCAAGAGCAGGAAAAACATTTAAGTTGCACAAGTAACTATAACCATAGAAGAAGAGAAAAACCCTAGCATCCATAGTTATAGCTATGAAAGTTCCTTGAGACAATTTTAGCTAAGCAAAGGCAAAGAGCATGGTTAAGAAAGACTTCTTTGACAAAATATAGGCAAAGCTGCTTCAAAAGATGATTTCAAGAACAGAGTACTTCAGAGGTAACAATATGCGGGGCTAGCCATAAATCATAATTGATACTAACTGATCTAAATCATTCAAGAAAATAGACAAGCCAAAAACTTATTAGAGAGCAAAAGATGAATTCCCTAACATATCTTAAGCAAAAGAAAGCATTTAGGCAGTGAAGGAAACAAATAGATCTAAGGTGCCATCAACAAGCATATCTTAGTCTAAATGTTTTGTCCAACTACAGCATAGATGGATGGAAAACATATGAGAAACTTAGAAAACATTAACAAGAGAAAAATTCACCATCAACCAAGCCTATGGATCCTGCAAACAGTCATTTTCCATTAACAAGTAAATCAGATCATGCATAAGCTCTAAGACATCAATTTCTCATCAAAGGCTTCAAGGGACTATGTATTACTTCAGCATAAGTCATCCACATCCAACCAAATATACAAGAGCCTCATGCTCTATTTATGGATAAAATGAGGAGGTGGAAACCTTAAGAGCCTTCCAGAAACCCTAATTCAGCCATAAATGTCATAAATGTGCTTAATGACCATGCAAGGCCCAAGACACATAAGAGATAAAAAAATAAATGAAACACACCAAAACATAACTCCCCAATCAGATCAGGAGTGTTTTTTCCAATAAAATATTAAAAAACCAATTTTCCATTAATTAGTGTCTTTTATTGACTTTTTGGCAAAAAGTTGTCTCTGTACGTAGCTCCATATCAGCAAAAAATAGGGTATGTTGCAGCTGAGTTTTGGACCCCTTCCCGTCATCGGATTTGGCCACGTGATGGCTCGTTGGAAATATTTAAGAGTCTAATTTCCAGAAATACTTGATTTGTGCTGAATGGATACCATTTACTTTCTCAAAAATCCAATCTCCCATGACTTCTCAACGCACAGCGCCAGGCCTAAAAAGGAGGCAGAAAGGTCATTTTTGAGGTGTTTTTTGACCTTTTGAGGGGGAAAAAATGCTCCAATTGACCTGAAAATTTTTGGGTAGACTGCTAGAAACATGAAAAACCCAAAAATTTAAAATTTAGTGGCTGAGGATCCCCCAAAAAATAGCGTAGCGCCTAGGGTGTTGCGCTCCTAGGGGCCAAAATTTGGAAAAAACAAAAATTTTCCGGATTTGCCTCAAACTTGGTGGAGAGGTCCTTCAAGGGTTTGGATAAGCCTATGAAAAATCTTGAGTTATGTCTCAAATTTTTTCTCAGTATTTACTCTATTTAAGTGCTCAAATTTCAATGCCTCTTTACTGATTTCTTCATTTTCAGTTTGTTCTTCTTTTTCGAGCTACTTGCTGCACTTCTCTCACTGTCACCTTGTTTAGCATGAAAAACCACCCTCTTCTTTGTCTTCACCACATTCCTTTTGATGAACTTAAAAGCCTGTATATAGCAAATGTGTGATCATGTTGATACTTTTACCTTGGAATTTTAGTGATGTATTTTTTATGCCTCCAATTTGCTTAGGGAATAGACTGATAGAAGAATTCTGCCTTCTTTCAACTGATATGCTATCATGTTTTTCTCTTTGAAACAATGAAAAACCTCCAAGTGTGAAACCCTAGCAGCAAGCATCAATAACCCCCTTAGTATTCTTGTGGGCCATCACTGTGAAAAACATTTGGTTTGTTTGTCCTATTCAATCTTCCTGTAGGTAACCCTTTATGACAGTCCTGCAGAAATGTTACTAAAGGTTAATCTATCTTTTGCAGAATATACCTTTGATAAGGACACCATTTCTTGGAGGTCTCTCTGATTTTTTACAAATTGTGTATTTCTTGGCCACTTCTGTTGTTGCAGGGGCCAACACAACTTCAGCTTTTGATCACTATCCTTTGGTTAAGTGAGATACAATGCTCCTTGTCTTTGTGCTAATACTCTCTGCCCTTCTGTATCTTTGGTGCGGTAAAACCAGTCCTTCTTTTTCAAACCCTACAAGGCAACTTGAAACCCTCTAAATTTGTCCACTATTATGAAGGAGGTCTTTGTATTAGCTTGCAGAAAATTTAGAGGCAAAAAATTCGATTCTTGAAAGTATTTGGAAAAATCTACAGAGTGCTGCCAAGAGCGCAGTACCAGCGCGCAACACCTCTCTGTCTGTGTGTAGCGCCATTTTGAAGAAGGAATTTAGAGGCCTTCCCTGTGTCAGAATGAGCTCCGTGATAGCTCGTTGGAAATATTTTGGAGTATACATTCCAAATATAGAATTTTTTTCATGTTTAGAGTTGATTTTCCTAGCCAAAAGTTGATTCTCCAAAGACTGGTGAAAAGGTCCTAAATGATGGTGCAGAAACGCAAAGTGCTGGTGAAATCCACTTTTGGATGACTTCCTCAATTCCAAATTGATCTCATGATATCTCATTGGAAATAGCTTTAAGTCTAGTTTTCTTTTGATTCATCAAGAAAGTTATTTGGACAATCCAACTGTGAGAAAACTTGATTTTCCCAAGGTCACTTCAGCAATGCAGAATTTCTCCCGTGACACCTGTATTTTTTTATATTTCTCCCAAACCATGATACCTGTGTAAAAACTGAAGGTGTTTTTTCTTCTTGGACCTATTCTGGACAAAAACCTCTCTCACTTTTTCCAAATTCATCTTTTTTTTTTCAGAAACACAATTTAAAGCAAAACTAGCCCTAGGTGTGATACATGGCTTGTCTCTTGGAATGAATTCTTGGAAAATGATGGAGGAATGATGTTTATGAGCTGGTATAGACTTATTCTTGCTGACATGATCTAAAAAATGAATTCTTTTCTCTTGTGCCTCCTTTTCATATCAAACACTAGCTTAGTTGGAAGAGGAAATTAGGGTTTGGTGTGAGGATTTAGCACTTCCTTGCAGAGGGAGGGGAATGAAGGGGTTAAGGGTTGTCTAAACTCTGGGGGGAATTTTTGGGGATAGGGATAGATGTTAGGGAGTAGGGGAAAGTGGAATTTCAAGAATTGAGTGAGGGGAAGGGGTCCAAAAGGTCAAAACACAGGCCTAGTCTCAAAAAGTGTCAAATTGTGGCAATAGACTATGTTTTGTAGAAAAATGATGATTCTTAGGGATAGGAGTGATGGGAAGTGTTTATAGAGTTATTTTAAGGATAGGAGGAGGTGTAAGAGCATCAAGATATAAGCCTTGTTGATGATTTAATCATGGAGGTCATGAAACCAAGAAAAATGCCCTTAAAAACCCTAAATAGGCAATGGAGGAGTTTAGGCAAAATGAAAATAGAGGGTTGAGGCCAAAGGTAGCGAAACACAGTGATAATGAGTGGCATGAGCCCATGATGGGTCTTGTGGGATGAGTGAACTGAGCTTGGCATTACATAATGATGAAATAGTGAAAATTTGTCCTAAGGATAATGAAAGCCGTGAGATTTGTTAGGAATTTACCGCAGCAGTAAAACAATTTACGGAGAACATAAGAATTTACTGAGAGAGAAATAAATAAACATAACCATGAAAGAACCCAGCAAAAAATCACATAAACATAAACACAATGTTTATCTGTGAAAACCCCAAATCCAGGGAAAAACCCAACCAATGAAATTTCATTAACCATTGGCCAAAAAACCCCGGCCAATCCGGCCAAGTGAGCCTTCACCACTCACCTCCAGGCCTACATTACAATGAAGTATTCCCAGCCTTTTATAGGCTCCATTACATGCAATACCATGGGCTGAAAACCATGGGTGCACAAAACCATGTGCCCCAAAACCACTACTATTTACCCTAGTCAACATTGACTCTACCCCGAGTCATGTTTACCTAACAAGATTTCGAGAACTCACAATGTTCATGAACTTTGTTTCTAGAAATCTAGAACCGATACTTAGTCATATTTAGATAGTGAAAATTATGAATGACTAACACGAATCATTGTTGAAGATCTCAAATCCTTCATTCTTATCAATGTACACTTCTTCCTCAATGATCCCATTAAGGAACGCAGTCTTCACATCCATCTGATGAATATGCCACCCCATCTACGTTGAGAGAGCAAGGATGGTCCTTATGGAAGAATACCGTGCGACAGGTGCAAAGGTTTCTTCATAATCAATCCCCTCGATCTGTGAGAAGCCTCAGGAAACAAATCTTGCCTTATACTTCTCGACGCTCCCATCAGCAACTTGCTTTACCTTGTAGATCCATTTCGAATCTACCACTGATTTACCCACCAGCCTTGGAACAATCTCCCAAGCATTGTTTTTGACAATAGAGTCATACTCCTCCACCATGGAATCTACCCATGTGGGCTCCTACGCTGCTTCTTCAAAATAATATGGCTCTATCACGACACACTTTCTCATAAGAGCCATGTATCCAGTAAATTGGTCAGGTGACTACCTCTGTCTGCGTTGTGATGTAGGGACTCCTACATTATCTTCCGCATCAAGCTTCAGTATCACAGCTTCTGTGGTATGCTTTCTGCCAGATATGATGTTTGGTTCTGCATGAGTGGACTCCTCCACTCCATGAATCTCCTCATGTTGTTGATCCACATCTAGAGGGTCATCTTTGGGAACAATAATTTCCTCCTCTGCATGCAAGTGTAGCTCCCTCTCAAGCGACAACTTCATGGCTTTCACTTCATTGAATTTTATATCCTGTCGCACCATAGTCATTCGACTATTTGGAAAATACACACGATAATTATGTGGTATTTATGTGTACCCCACAAATATCCCAACTTCTGCAGTTGGCTCCAGCTTCTTCCTGGCATCCTTTGTCGCATGAATGTAAACAGATGAGCCAAAAATCTTCAAATGAGAAATATCAATCTTCTTACCAGTAAAAGCTTATTCAGGTGTTGCATGCTTCCGCCCACAAGTGCATCGGTAGGCCCGGGTCATGCAGCATAGCTCATGCAGCACCCATGATCATTCTGTTATTCCTCTTCACGACCCCATTCTGTTTTGGGTTATGAGGCGCTATGAGTTTTCTTTGAATTCCTTCTTTGCTATAGAATTCATTGAATTCATTCGAGATATATTCACCACCATTATCGCTCCGCAGAGCCTTCACTTGCTTCCCCGACTCCTTCTCCACTAATGCTTTAAACTCACATAACTTTGAGAATGTTTCACTCTTCTTCTGCATGAAGAGGATCCAGCATCTACGAGAATAATCATCAAAAAATATAACATAATACATGTGTTTTATTGTTGAAGCAACCAAGAAAGGTCCACACACGTCTGTGTGAATTCTCTCCAGGATCACCGAAGCACAGTTCTCCTTCTCATGAAAGGTGGTCTTCACAAACTTACCCATAGTACATCCCTTGCATTGATCTAATTGTGCAAGAGTACCCTTGGGAATTCCAATAGAAATCTGCAGCAAAATCTTCAAAGCGCCATGGTGAAGATGGCCCAATCTCCTGTGCCATAATTCTCCCTCATCCCGCCTCACCACTTCTTCTACTTTTCCCATCTTTGCAGCGCAACAATCTACCTCTAGCTTGTAGAGATTCTTAACTCGAATCCATATCCTCTTGGTTTGACCCATTGTTTTATGTCGCAGGAAAGCTTTTCCCTCGCTGAAAACAACTTCATAACCTTTGTCTTCCAACATTGCGACCGAGACCAAGTTCTTCTTCAAACCTGGAACATCCATAACATATTTCAACAGAAATGGTTTACCTAACTCCCTCTCAAAGGTAATGGTTCCAATGCCAGTTGAACTATATCTACCATCGTCGCCCATCTCTATATTCATTTGGAGATCCTTCTCCTCCAAGTCACTAAACAACTCCTTGTCTCCCGTCATATGGAAAGACACACCACTATCAAGATACCACACCAATCCGATTGCGCTTGAAACCAAGCATTCGATCGAAGATAAATCAAGTTCAAATTGCGAGGTGAAGGCCTCACCCTCTACAGCTCCAGCAGCCTTATTTTTCTTCTTTTTCTGTGGGCAGTTAGTGGCTAAATGCCCATGTTCGTGACAGTGAAAACACTTCACTTTGGACAAATACAGCTTCTTGCCTTTAGCCTCAAATTTTGGATGGTATTTCTTCCCCTTCCCTTTCTTGCTTTGGCATCCAAAGCACAATTCTCTTCATCATTATTCTTCGATGAAGAGCCATCCCTGGTATTCTGCCTTTTCTCCTCCTGCACAAGATTCGACCAAATTTTCTCCCAATCCGGCAATTTCTCCCGTCCATTGACAGAGTCTTAATAGATGTGCCAACTCTTCGGAATCCCAAGGAGAGCCAAGCTCACAAAGTCATCATCCACAACTGTGATCCCCACACTTCCGAGCTCATCCCTACATTGGAAAAACTTCATGAGATATTTTGGAATATTGTCGCCCTTCTCCATTTTTATTTTTATGAGCTTATCTTTCAGCACCAACTTCGTATGGTCGCTGCTGCTTCAGAAAATATCTGTCAAAGCCTTCCACATTGCAAATGGAGTGGCGTTCCCATGAAGGCTTCAAACAATATTGTCTTTCACACCTTCCAACAGAATTATTCTTGTCTTTGCTACCTTCTTTTGCCATGCGTCAAGTAATTCAGCATCACTAGAAGTAAGCTTAGGAACATCATTATCGATGAACTCATTCAGTCCATTATCTTCAAGCACCACCTCCATCCTATCCTTCCAGGCTATGTAATTCAAGCTACCCTCAATGGAATACTCCAATTGAAACCCATTGAAAAACATTTCAATGAATACTCAACTGTCGCACCAAGAAATTTCTACAGCAAATTTGAATTGTCCGCCAGCACAAAACTCAGCACTTATTCACAATTGCAATCTCTAGTGATCAATACTGCTCTGATACCATGTAGAAATTTATTAATACTGATGTATTATCGGATTCTCCTGATCTAACAATATTTATCTTCTTGCTAAATACAGAATCCTTCCATTGTTAAACTTGCAGAAATTTAAGACTTAATTGCAAACACATGTGAATAAATCCAATCGCACATAACACAGTTGTTTAACGGGAAAGCTTAAAGATAAAAACCCCAACTATCATATATTATGTATATAAATGGAATCATGTAATAATCTCATACAAAGCTTAGTACATCAAGCTCTCAGTACAATCAAAAATCATTACACGTTGTCATGCATAAATTTTCATATCTATGCACCAATTTCTTGCCTCCTAACAACCTGCCTCCACTGTGCAATCCCTGCTGAAGAAGACCCATGAATGAATTCGAATTGGCCTTGTATTGACTGTGAAATCCTCATTGGAAACTCCAATGTGTGTCAAATGCATTGAATGCATCACTATAGTCACATCGGATAGTCCATCTCACCCTTTCACCTATCTCTTCGTTGGGTCTCCACTCGAACTGACATGCAAGTAGTTAACTGATGTATTTGTTCAGTTTTTAGTGAGTTATTAGTTTTGAATTAATTAACTAATTAATTCACTTAACTCTCACTAGTGTATCTTTCAGTTATACTAGATACAAATAGCTCAATTGAGTTTAACGTGACTTAACTGAGTTAAAATAAATAACAACTCCCATAACTACTCTTCCAACTCTGTCATAACTTTGCCACTTTAGTTCTAACTAAGTCCTCCATGCATGAGCCACAAATAATGCTAGGAATTGCGTAATTCCTTTAGCACACTGATTTGCCAAATCTGTTCACTGAAATAATGTGCTCCAAGCGAATAAGTTGATATTTATTGTCGGATTATTATTAAGTCTAATAATAATCGACATGCACATATTTTTAGATTGAAGATCTATAAATAGACTTCACCCAATATTCTAAAAATAGAATTTCATATATTTTCACATTTGACCAACCATCTACAAATAGCATCCTGCAACTTATAGAATATGCTCACCATGTCTAAAAATAGACATACACCTAAAAATAGCCTACGGGACCCACTGAGTGAAGGTGCTTACTTTTCACTAAGCTCATCATCTTGTTGAATCTCAACAATGATCAATGTTTGCTATAAAGGGTACAAGGTTTTATTTTATGCCTTCAACCATCAAATTCATAGCAACTAATTCCAATTCTCTGAATTTTACCTTATCTACATCACTTGAGTCTTTTTTGGACTTCTTCACTTTTCCCTTTACAAAATATAAGACCTTGTTATTTTCAAGGATGAGGTCAGTCCTCTTTTTCCAAGATCTATAATTTGAGTATCCTTGAAGTTTTTTTCTCTCCCTTGATATTGATAGACATATTCCTTGAAGGTAGTGAAGACTTCTTTCCTTGAAGAGTTTCTTCTAATGAACTTCTTATGTCTCCTTGATCAAATCCTTGAGACTGTATTTTCTTTCTTCCTTCACCAAAGTTTTGAAACCATGTTAGAGAATCAGATAGGCAGAAATATTCTCTTATTCTTGATTTTTTACTTGTGATATTCTTTAGTTCTTACTATGTTCTTCTTATCTTCTTTCTTCCTAGTTCATCAAGCAAATATCAAAGAAAAAACACACAGATCAAGGACACCAGATGTAGGCCAGTAGCCAGGGAAAAACCCCACTATCAGGGAAAACCCAGTCAGTAATTCTTCCTTCAATAGTAATCTTGAGACTCTATACCTTGAATCGGACTTCCTCCACACCAATTTAACCTTCCTTTTTTATCCTTCCCCAATCTGGCAGCAACAACAACAACAACAAAACTATGCAGCAAATTCTTCGACCTTGATTTTGGAACTTTGATCTTGAGGGAAAGACTTCGATATTGCTTCTAGGAGTTCTATTTTGACCCAATACAACTTCTCAAGGAAGCAGCATCTATCAAAATTAACTTTGGTCTATTCTTCTCTTGGCAACAGCAACTAAAGCAGTAGAATATTGAGAGACTTTGATCTTCCAAATTATAGCATGTGAGAAAGAGAGAGAGTAGCACCAAAATTTTGATTTTCTTCCAATCTATTAGATTTCCCAAAACTACACTCCAATTGACCTCTTCCTTGACATCACACTTTTCCTTGATGCAGAAAATGATATCGAATTTCTGAGTGTGAGAGAGATGTCTCCAAATGAATTTGATCTCCCTGTATTTATAGGTTTATGATGGTTTCGAATTACTAGACTTGAGGCCAACTTGATCAATTGAAGTCTGACTTGACCTGGAGGCTTCATAAATCATTTTTGACTCAATAATTGACCTAATTACATGATTCAAAAGCCTAGTATGGGTCAATATAAATCTGTAATGACTCTATAAACTCAGAATAAAACCTAGAAGTCCACAATGGGGACTTTGACCTAGAATAATGTGAACCAAGCATGAAACCCATGCTTCAATAATTCATTTAATAATAATATAATATTTGTTTCTTTATTCTTCTAACAAGTACAATAAATATTGAATCAAATACAATTTATGAAGACTAAACCTAGTTACAATCTTCAACATCATTTTCCCTTTTTCATGTCTCATTTTAGTTTATTTATTTACTTAGACTCTTTATCCACCTTATTTGGAGACACTCTTAACGATGCTTTGACATTTTAATTATGATGGCTCTATTCAACCTTGCTTTCTTGTTGATCCATTTTCACACACAAACTTTCATATTCATTAGATAGGGAATTCCAATTTCAAACCAATGGGGAAACATTTTGATTACTCGATTTCGATTTTGATAAATAGAATATTCCCTATTAATTCACTTAAACAAATCTCATTTGTTACAAGTGTGAAGTGTGTCACTCTGTAGTGAATATTGTTTTGGCATGTGTAACACCCACTTTACCTCATGGGTCCACCCCTTGGTAAGTCCCATGCCACTTCCATAATTCTAAGAATCTAAAAATGTTCTAAAATAATTGTGCATGCCCTACATTAAGAAGTGCAAGTTAGACTTATAGACTTAATCATCTTTGTTTAATATTTTGAACATTTTTTAACATTTTGTAAAAAAAAATTACTATGTTGATTAAGGTTCTCATTTTTAATTTTCATTCATTTCAACATATTACATGGTCATGGCTACACATGGACTTATTTCATATTTTTAGACACTTTGTCACAATTAATTTTTCAAAGATAACATCCATTCCTTTAGTATTCAATGTATTTTAATTTACATTGTAAATACTTCATGGACTTTTAATTATGCCAATAGGCATGTCTATTTGAGAATAAGCTTTCTAAAAAAATTTAATTTAATTATCAATAATTACTAGATGGATGGTAGAGATTTAACCTTTGTAGAAAATCCACATAGATTCAACTGATAATTGTAATATGCTATAAGATTATACTTGAATCTACTCTACCAATTTCAAAAACCAATTTAGATCTTGAAATCACAAACCATGAAAGAGAAAAAATTTCAATCGCACAACACAAATATTTTCCTCGGGAAAGCCTCAGCTAAAAACCTTGCTATATGTATATTTCATAATTCAAATAATATGATAAAATTACAATGTTTTTCTCCAAGTTGATATACCTTTGCACTATCTCTATCTGTCTCAATGACTCCTAGACAAGCTTGGTTCAATACTTAACTAATTTTATGCCCTCTAGGATCCCTATTTCCTCGTGCAGTTTCCATGGGTAATTAGGCCCTATTAATTATGGAAATTCCCAATCCATTAGGGGTATTCCTTTGAGTGCATGCACCACCTATACAATTTGGATAATTATACAACTGATAGTACACATCCATTGAACTCCAATCTCAACTGAGTCTTTCTCAGAACTGACATGCATGAGTTATTTATTAGTGTATCAATTAACTAGTTGAACACATGAAGCGACACCCCATTTTTTAACCCCCTACTAGTTCCTCCATCACTTATAACTAGTTTAATTGAATTTAACTTAGATAATTTGAGTTCTCAAAATAAACTCAGCCAGGGCTCTTACAATGTAAGAGACACTCTACATGCCTCTAGTTTGGCCATCAACTCGAATTAACTTAACCAACTAAGTCATCCTAACTTAGTTAACTCATAATTTGTCATGTGATATGGAATTAAAATTTTATTCTAGTATAATTCAAGGGGAAATTAAATTAGAATCCTTTCTTGGTGCTATTTTCAACACTCCCTCCTAACAAGAAAGGGATTTTCCGATACCCCGATCCTGCCTCTATGGAACTCGAATTTTTCTCTTAATGGTGCCTTCATCAAGATGTCTCCATCTTGCTCCTCTGTAGCAACGTACTCTAATATCATAATCTTCCTCTGCACACAATCCCTGAGATTGTGATATCGGATGTCGATATGCTTGGACCTATCATGAAAAACTATATTAACTGGGAGTTTTGTGAAAATATGGTTATCACAATAAATCACCATTGGACCCATTTGTTGACCAAACAAACCAACAAGGATCTTCCTTATCCAGATAACCTCAAAATTTTCTTGACTAGCATCCATGTACTCTGCTTCTACTGAACTGAGTGCAAATAATCTCTGCTTCTTGTTGTACCAGGAACCTGTTGCTAGCCCAATACTAAAGATGACTCCTAATGTGCTCTTCCTCTCGCACAAATTCCCTGCCCCAATTTTCATCTGCATCTCTAATTCTCTATCTAGTATGTTTATGATTCTAGCTTGTTCCATTAACTTGCTTGACTCCACTTCTTTTTCTGTTTGTTACCAAAAACTTAAGCGAGTAGACCACACCCCTTAAGTTGGTGTGTTTCGTACATACGTGAACCAAACACACTAAAACAAGATTGGTGACTCCACTAATGTTTATTTCCAAGTTTATATGGTTGTGCTTTTTTTGCAGAGACCCTTGTTTGTGCTAAGTAGTGGAGCAGAATTTCCCCATTTTTCTCTTGCAGTCCCTAGTTCACCCCAAGTGACAGACTGAAGCAGAATAGCTCCAAAAATTACTTTTGTAGGAATTTTCGCGCTTTCCCCCTCGACAGACACGCCCAAGGCGCACATTCAGAGCTGACCCACGCGCAGACATCGCGCCTGTTTCAGCCTTTTGTGCGCAAAAGACAAAAAGAGAAATTTCTCCCACATTTATATCTTTTCCTACTTGTAAATTTCTTGGCAACCCATAATACATCTACCATCACTGGTTGTGGTACCCCACAGCTTTCTAAAGCTCACTCTTAGCTTCTTTTTGTAGGCTTAGTGTCATTTTTATTTCAAGTTGATTTTTGCAAAGTTCACACATAGTTTAAGTAGGGGAGAAGAATTGCAAGGTTCACACATAGTTTAAGCAGGGGAGAAGAATAACTTGCATTCTGAAAAATAAAAATAAAAAAATAATTAAAAAAAGAAGAAGAAGAAGAAGAAGAAGTTAAAAAAAATTTGCAAGTTTAGGTACCAACACACCTAGATAGCTATCCAAAGTAAGTGTCCCAAGTCCAAGCATGCTTAGTTAGTTTCTTTTTTATAGTGTAAAAGTTATTATTTTAGTTCAATTTTTGCACTAGAATTTCGAGACTAGGATTGAATTGTCGATAGAAGAGCAAGTAATCTTTGCTGCCTTTGCACCCTCCAGTGATCCTAGGCAAACATATGAACACTCTCTATTCACATCTCGCCATATCCCTATAGTTGATCACATAAATTAACTAGGAAAAATAGAAAGTGGCCCATATCCACACATGTTTTTCTTTTGATTAAGAAACAATACAACATAGTTTAATAGGGGATTTTGAAAATGATCATCGCATATCCACACGTTCAAACTATGTGCTTGTCCACTTTTTTCTCACACACATTCACCCACTAAGCAAAGAAAAGACACCTAAAACTAACTTAACCAAACTCACTAAATTCTCCCCATAGGGGCCACAAAATAATTTGTAGTTTAAGTTAGGATCAAGGGGGTAGGCATCCAATAAGCCGCCTTGATCATTCTTCCTATTGAAACATAGAAGTCGACTATTTAGGGACCTTTAAATCCACCTATCATCCCATGGAAAAGAAAACCTGAGTGCGGCAGAGACCTATTTCAGAGGACGTTAGGCTTAGGCATAGTGCAGGTAGGTATCAATCAGGGCTACCTGACTTGGCTGATACTCATACTATTAGCTGACTTACCAAGAATCCCAAGAATCGAACACTCATGTGGGACGGTGGTACTTAGTGGCCAAATCTAGGGCATCATTTTCCTATAGGTGACGGTGCAGGCAAGCGCCAGACCCTCTACCCTTATGTTGGTGTATTTTCTTCGACTGACTGGGGGCGTCACCAACTCTTACGAGATGTTGTGCAAGCACTCGCAAGATATCTTCTCAAGGCCAAGTTACATTTGAGTGTGTGAGGATGAATAGGTATACTAGGATTTTTAGTATCATATGCAAACAAACAAAAACCACTTTTTTGATTGCTTGATCACATAGAATTAATTTAAAGGGAAAATTTATTTTTTTTTTGCTTTGTTTTGAGTATGTGACCATAATTTTTCTTTGATCATAGACTCTATCCTCTCAATTTTTTCCAAAAACAAACCTAGTTGACACCAGAATGGACCCAACGGGACCTCGTTGATCTAGGCGTATTTTGGACCTCTCCCCATTACCGGGAGGGGTTCTAGGTCTTTCGTTGTTCAGGCGTCAAAGACGGAACACTGCCACCATTATTGGTTCATCCTTTATTAGGGCATCCTTAGTTGGGAACCCTGGTCGGTCTCCCAACACCACACCACACACCACTCCTCCCATAACCCCTAGGGGTCAGAGGAGTGCAACCTATTTGGGAATCCAGCCAAATACACCGAAAGGTACGTCGTAGACCAACCCTCTTCCTAACCAGAACTTTGTGCTTTCTCACATTGCAATGGCGTCAACCTCCTAGTCACCTTTCTTAGCTTCGTTGAATCTATCCGATTTAGCCTAGATGTCAAATGAACCCATCGCACATAACCCTACATGGCCTCCCATGGCCACGAAGCTCCCTTTGGATATTCCAAAGTTCGAAGGAAATCGAGCGGAAGACCCAGGTAATCATGCCATGACCTTCCACCTGTGGTGCTCATCGAACAGTATCATTGACGATACTATTCGATTGAGACTATTTCATTGCACTCTGACAAGATTAGCTGCGAAATGGTACGTGGAGCAACCCTCTTGGAACCTTTACCACCCTCGCCATCGCGTTTTTAGCATATTTTCATTTACCCATTCACCATGATTCTAGAATGGAATTACTGACACATTTTAGACAAACCTTCATCGTCCATATCTCGGACCATCTCCACGAATGGAGGCAGCGTCGTAGTTTATGTAAAGAAAAACTCGAAGACCGGGTCCTTTTAGATTTGTTCCTGAAAACTCTCACGACAGATATTTCAAAGGATGTGGTGCAACAAAGGCCCACATCTGAATATGATGCCATCAGCAAAGCCCAGTAGCTTGAACTGATTTATACAAAGTCAGGATACATTTACAACATCCTACCCAACACCCCGTGCTTGCAAACCTATCAATAATTTCTAGGCGCATCAAACTCTGCGGACGAACTAATTTTTGATCAAGCAGTTTTCATTGATGTCAACCCAAGCAGAACCAGGGGCTAACCCAATATTGCATGGGAATTTTGACCTACCAAATTAATATATTCTGGGTCAAAAATGATTTTGATGGTTTCTACTTGTCGAGATGTTTCCTATGATATATGGCATGCCATGTAATTCCTAATATTTTGAGAGATATTCGTGTTTGAAGTTTGTACCCCCAGTTAGTGGGCTAAAACCCCATAGGGTTGGGGCATGGGTCATTGAAAAGTCATAATTAATATTTTTTAATCTCCTAAAATCCCTCCCACGTTCACTTGTTGAAGCCCCTCTCAACCTGAGGCATTCATATAAATTGTGATCTCCATTTCCTCCTTAGGCAAGGGATTTCGCCATCTGAAACAAGTCACCTTGGCATTTTCACTCTAACTTTTTTTCTACGAAGGTTCAGAAGCTGAAATTTTTATGAGGTGAAGCTGAAATTTTTATGAGGAAAATTTGAAATCCTGAGGAAGCTGCAGTAAAAATTTCAGATCAAGGTGCGCAATATTTTTGGAGATATGATCTGTGTAAGTCAGGGTTTTGGCAAGGTCCTAAAATTCATCTCAAAGAAGTGACCTTGGTAAAATCGTCATAACTCTCTCTCTGAGTATCAGACTGGAATTTCGTAAAAAGTGGTAGATAGTGCACAGCTTTTAGTTTTCTCTCTATCAATTTTAGAGCCAAATGAAGAAACAGTGACACGTGGCACGTTTTAAAATTGCTCTCTTCTGAAACAGTCCATAATTAGGGAATTGTGAGAGATTGGGTATAACTCTCTCTTGAAGAATCCAAATTGGGTCAGACCTATGGCATTGGAAAGACGACTCAGAGGACTACTACAGGACCAAAAATCTAATATTGAGGATCTGAAATAACAGAGATACACCAGATTCAATATCGAGCTCCTAGAAGGCAAGAAAAAGCTAGATCATGTGTTGTCAAGGATTGCAAAGGACCAGAATTTCTACGGCAGAAAAGCAAAGAAAGGTGCAGCATAGGGTAGCATGACAAGAGAAGCAACCAAGGTGCATAACAGTAGCAAGAAGTTCATCATAAGAAGTCTTCAAGTGGGCAGCACTACATACAATCATTGTAAAGGTATCATTGTACTTAGTCATTGTAAATACATTATTGTAAAAATTGTACTAGTATCTATCTGCCAAGGGTTGAAGAGCCAGTGTTGGGAGGTCTAGGATCATCATTAGGTGGTTGTGTCAAAGTTGGGGTTCTGGTCTAGTATATCTTCTTCTTCTACATCATTCTATATCATTGTAAAAGTGGACCATTTTCCCTGGTACGGGAGTCCATTCTTCTTTTATTTTTCTATAGGGTGGTAGGGTGGTGCTAGGGTGAGTTGTACCTCATTGGGTGTTGGGGCATATGTTCAGTTGACTACTGAAGAATCTTGGGCATTGGAGCGTCCATCCAATGGGAGCTGGAGAAGAATGATTTTCTAGATTCTAGGAAGTTGAAGCTTTATTTTCAATTGGAGTTGAATATTAAAGAATTATTAGAAAAGCATTAGGTGGATTTTGTCCCGGAGTGGGTTTCCACCTTAAAAAATGTGTTCATTTGTGTTCCTCTTGTTTTCTACTATCATTGTACAAACACTGATAATAATTGAAGATTAACTAATGCTCTAATTGAAATGAATACTGATTCACCCCCCCTCTCAGTATTTCCAACAATTGGTTTCAGAGCTTGGTTCCTTCAATAGCAGTTTAACAGCTGGAAGGAGGTCATGGAGCATACCAAGAATGGTGTACCTCTATTCAATGAAAATAATTATGCACTTTGGAAAGGAAGAATGGAGGTCTATCTCTTGACACAAGGTTACAAAGTATGGGACACTGTTCAGAATGGATTTAAATCAACCGCGAATGAACAAGGTAAGAATAATTTGGTAAATGATGCAAAAGCAAAGAATATTATTATCAGTGGACTTATTGAATCTTCTTATCATAAGGTTTTGGGTTGTAAAACCACCAAAAATGTTTGGGACAAGCTTGAGAATATATATGCAGGTGAATCAAATGTCAAAGAAGCAAAGCTTCAAATATATAGAGCAAAATATGAGCAACTCAAAATGAATGAAAATTGCAACATTGCTGCATACTTCCAATAAGTTGATGAAATAAACAATACTCTAGAAGGATTGGGAGAGCCATTTGATGAGAAGACTATTATATGGAAGATTCTTAGAACATTACCAGGGAGATTCAACCCAAAGGTATCGGTCTTAGAATACAGTGCAAATCTGGACAAACTCAGCAAGGAAGAATTACATGGATTTCTCATAGCATATGAAATGAGACTTGACGAAGAAAAGGGTACTTCAAATCTAGAAACTGCATTCGTTGCATCTAAGCAAACCAATAAGGACAAACAACCTTCAATTGAAATGACATGCACCTGCAAGTGTGAAGAAAAGGGAGATTGTTGAGCTAATTTATGTACCTAAACTAACACAATATTTATTATCAATCCGGGTTGTTTATGCTTTGAGGCAAGATCACTATATGTGAAGATCAGATATAATCAACCTTGAAAGATATGCTGAAAGTAATATATTCTACAACTCCAACTCAATTAGTTTTAAAAAAAAGGATTAATATGGAAATGGTTCTTGACTCAAGAAATTCATTTTCACCTCAATTATTACTTAATGAATGAGAGATTAAAACCAAGAACTTAAGATGGATAAATTATGAATGAAAGAAGCTCTTAACTTAAGAGACATGTAAAGTGTTCCATTATAATTCATTCATCTTAATATCAAAAATCTCAACAAGAAACTTCTTGCACACAAACAAAAGAAACCAACTTTAATTCATCATTTTCATAGAAGGGATGCTCAACTTGATACATCTGTTTTTCCAACTTGATAAAGTGATGAATAAGTTATAAACTAATGACATCAATCACTATGCATGAATCATTAAACAATATGAAATAAAGCTTTGAAAACCAGTTCTACAATCATCAAATTACAAGGAAATAAAACTAGTTAACAAGAAAGTGTACTTAGCTTGGAATGGGGGCCCATCCACCCTTGCCTTGCACACTTGATAAATGATCTCAGAAGCTTAACTTCAGTCACACATCCATAACATTGAACAGCAAATTGATAACAGCACAAGTCTTCCAATTAACTTCTCAATCCAAAATTGTCACAATATAAAAGTATATAAGTCAATAATAATCCTAATACATAAGCCATCAAAGCTTTGGCTTTAAATAAGAAGTCTCATGAACAAACTGATCTATTTTTTCTCAAACAAACCCATCTACTTCTCATCCACCTATCTAAGTCGAATTCATTATTCTTATCCCAAGAAATATGGTCAATCCCATAGAATCTCAAAACTGCCCTATTTCTATGGGATTTCTGAATGACTAGTCATGATTGACTAGAACTAAATGAGCCTAATAAAGCTTGTTCTGTTCGAACTAAGCATAGGTGGCTTAGTCCTAGTTGCCAAGCTGTCCATCCATGCATTCAATTCGTGCCCAAGTGTCCTGCAATCACATCAACCATATAGCTATTACGGGAATTTCTGAATCTGCCAATTTTGCACTAAAAACCAAACTTTCATAAAAACTTTAGAATTTGAAAAATTAAAATTAAATACCTGAATAGATATCAAATATATATCAAAATGGAATAAATGAATGGAAAATGAATGGGAAATAGATGGATTAGTAAGTTTCTTTGAGCAAAATAAGACCAAAACTAAGGCCCAACATCTCTCCCTTGCTTATCATCAAGCATGTCCCCATGCTTGCCTATTCCTCTTTGACCTTCTTCTTTCTGAAGTAGATGTTGTACCTGTTGATGCTTCCTGTTGTGCTGCCCTTGCCAAACAATTTAAACCTGTGTCATGTCGTTCTTTAAACAAAGTTGCTTTAACCTTCTGCTTTTCATACTTGGCCTGCCACATGTTCTTTTCCTTCAACCATTTAAATGCTTGTTTAGAAATTAGATCATTCTTCCTTTTTAATCTCCCCAAGTCTTCTTTCAATTTTTCATTTGTTTTGATCAATTTAGCATTTTCTTTCCTGTTTGCTTTGTTCTCCTCTTCTAACTGTTTTTCCACAATTTTACTAATTTCTAATTGATCAGTTAAATCCTTGATTTTCCCATCTTTTTCAAAATTCTGAGTTGTTTTCATTAATGATGCAGCTGCTTCATCATCATAGGCAGAATCCCTATCAAATTCTTCTTGTGGAATGTTATTTTCTTCTTGTGGTCTTGGAAAATATGTTTCTTCTTCCCTGTCTAAATTGATGGGACTTTTGTTTGTAAATCTTTTGGGAATAGACATCACAGATATTTCATAATCCATAGCCATGTTATTTTGCTGTTTGGCTCTTGTTCTAGGATATACGGGTGAATTCATCACTCCCTTACTTTCCTGCTCTGTTTTCTCCTGCACCTCTGTAATCTGTTCAGTAAAATGATTTTTAACCATGAATTCTCTCCACACTATGCCCTGCAATCTTACTTGATATTCAACTAGGATTTTAATCAATCCTTGATGATACATTTGTCCTGCTTTCAGCCTGTTTTCATGTCTTGTTGTTTCAATCATTCTTAAGAGGCTTTTATATAGGAAATAAGGTAAATTAATCCTATCTTCCCCCTTAATGTGCTGTAGAAGTTTAACATGATATAAATGGGCAACACTATATCCTCGGTCACAAGTTAAAAACTTTTGAATAATCAAGACCAATTCTCTCCATGGCTCATTAAACCATTCCCTGGGTATACCTTTTGTCCTATCAAATGTTCCCTTCCGGTTTTTCTCAAGGAAGAAATTCCATGCTTTCTCCTTGAAGTGTAGCCCTTTGTAATACTTCTCTCCTAACATTGGCAAATCTAAGGCTTTGGACAAGTATTCTTGGGTTACTGGAACAATGATTTCTCCTATTCGAGGTTGGTCCTGATTGAAATTCTTTATAAAATCTTTGGTTATCTCCTCAGAATGGCCATTAAATTTCTGTAGGAAGCCTATCATTCCTGCCTGATAGAGTTTTTCTATGGTCTCTTTTCCCTAGCTTTCTATTTGAAATTTTGGCTCTACCCTGTTTGCCATTGTTTCTGTAAACCAATCAATGTAGGCTTCTGCTGTTACTAACTTCATTTTAATAAAAATTATGACTATTTTTTTAAAATGAAATTCAGTAAGCAAAGAAGCTTACCTTCCTCTTCTGACTCAACTCAACTCTACACTTTTAACCTCTGATATATTCCCTTGCAATAACACTCTTCTGAATTCCCTGTTGAATACAAGCAACACCTGTATATCTCTGTTAATACACTGGTCTCTGTTTTTTTATTAAATACACACAGTATCACAAACCACACAATCATGATTTACTTGTGTATATATATAAAAAATTAAGAAAAATCAAAGAGTTCTCTCGGCCTAATCGAAATTTTTCGCACTGTTTGGACTTAAGCAAAGGTGTTTGCAAACAAAAATTTCGTGCAGACTCATCATAAAAATGCAACTATGCAACAAGCTCTCGGCCTCAACATGGCTTCAACGAACCCGACTCTCTTTTTCAACCATAATTCAATGACCATTAGGCATCCGATCCCTGTCAAAACAAAACGCATTGGCAGCAAAATGTTTTATGGCATTTTTTCATTTACACACTAACTGTTTGTGAAAATATTGGTGCGCATACTTCAGAGGAACACGGCTTAGTGCGCAATTCAACAACCCTCCGCCATACTACTTCAATTAAAACGTGTTATTCATGCAACGGATTTTCCTCAAAATGTTGCGCATCACACTCTATCAGCAAACCTTAAGTGCTGTCGATCTGGAGATAATCACGGGTTTTGAAATTACCTGACTGTCACAAGCGCGTGGAGTGTAACCGGGCGCTCCAAATCCCTATTGTTTCGGTTAACTGAGCTGGTGTCAAAAATACAGGATCAAAATTAATGTCAAACGATATTCCATAATCCCTGAGTGTTAATGAACTTCACTTGTTACCTGACTCAATCCTGGAAATCTGTGATCTCTGATCGTCGAACCCGAAGCAATTTCTTTCCTTAAATCTGCCCTCTTGTTTTCCCCGGAGCGATTTTCATTATTCTGTTGCTTCAAAACGCCTTCTCTTCTGAGCTCTAGCAATGAGGAATGAGGTTGAAGCGGTCATGAATTGACCGAATTCATGGTTGTACCGTGCCTGTTGGCGTTATAATTTGAGTTTGGTATGGCTGTCCTCTTTGACCAGTCGACAGACTGTATCATAAGGATACCACCGCCTTGTTTTATGTTTGAATTATAAACACGTACACCACCACCTGCGCATGCTATGTTTGAATGACATGGCTGTGTTATCACCCACCGTGCACGCTATGTTTGAATTACATGGCTGTGTTGATATGATATGCACGTTTCAACGTATTTCACTTTGAATGATACACCCGTATCATTCCACCTTCTGCATAAACTTATTACCATAGCGTGCGTTCATACGTGTAATGATACTCCTGTGCAATTATCATTATACTATACCCTGTCAAACCTGTCAACCATATCATAACCATTATGCTCGTCCTTTATTCTATATGCGCCATATACCTTTGCCTATACCATATGCGCGTTAATTATATGCCATTAACCTTATCTCTTGTGCATATTGACTTTATATCCTTTGTGCTCAATTCTTGTATGGTTTTTAACGCATTCCTTGTTTACACTTATGGTATATAGTTTTTGTATAGCGCATTATTTGTTTTGCTTTTTATGCATATCTTTATGATTTTAAAATGACCATCTTAGGTCATGTTTAAAATCATCACCATACTAATGCTTGATTTATGTATGCAGGTGGAAAGAGTTGTCCTAGCTTGGTCTTTTGCTCAAGAAAAATATTTAAGATTATAGGGAATATGTATGAGAAATGTGTATATGAATGAAATGGAATATGTATAGGGTATTATGAAGATAGGATGTGTATAGGGAATTATGAATATAGGATATGTATAGGGAATATTGAATATCCTCAGGTACTAACTTTAACTCAACAAAAACTAAAAATTCCTAAGAAAAATTTGAATTTCAAGCACAAAATGACTATATATATACTTCCCTGGATGATGTTTGTACAGGTGGAATGAAGTCAGATTTTGTCGATGAATCAAAAAGTGAATTTTATTGCTGCTCCTTGTCCTTCATGCTCTGGTTCTTGAATTGAAAATCAGGTCCCTTTGTAATGATTCTTTGTTTCAGGTCCCTCTGCACTGCTTACATAATATGCACATGTTGTTTTGACATTGGCAGGTCTTTCAGGTCCCTCTGTATTGATTTCCTTTTTTCAGGTCCCTCTTCTGACAATACAAGTTCCTTCTATACTTCAGCTTTTCAGCTAAAGATCTAATACAAGTCTCCCCCTTGTTTAAGATATGACTTGTCCTCAAGTCAATTGTTGATGGAGAGTACCTGTATTTGAAATTATGTGAGAACAGTAGAACAAGAAAAGGAATTCATAGAGTCCAAGTTGCCTTGATTTTCCCCTATGAATTCATGTTTGCATAGTGCCAGTTGCCTGGTTTTCACTAGCAAACAAATTATTATTTTTTATGTTTTTTTTATTTTTTTTTTATATTTTTTATATTTTTATTTTTTTATATTTTTTTTTCATTTTTATTCAACTACAGGACTGGAAGATGGCTGAACTTGGTGTGCCATGACTTCCAGTTCTGTATCTTCTGTCAGTTGTTTCATAAATGCTTCTTTACTGATAGGCCTATTGTAAACTTTGAGCCTATGTCCATTCACTATAAAGGAGGTGGAATCCTGGTCAATTGTCTTGATCTTTACTGCTCCATTGTCGAAGATTTCATCAATTTCATATGGGCCTAGCCAGTGTGTTGTGAACTTTGCTTTGAAATCTTTGAACTTGGAGTCAAAAAGTAATGCCCAATCTCCCTTGCGAAATGTCTTTGTCTTGATATATATGTCGTGCCACTTCATTCTTTGTTGTTGCACCAATGTAGTATGTTCTATGGCTTGTTGACGATGCTCATCTAACTGATTCAGTTCCATGATCCGCTGCTGTTGTGCTTCTGTCAGGTCTAGTCCTAATTCAGCTGCTAGTCTGTATGTTTGTATCTGAAACTCTATAGGCAATAAGGCCTCTTTTCCATATACTAACTGGTATGGACTAAAACCCGTTGTATTCTTCCATGTAATTCTATAGGCCCATAGTGCATCTTGTAATTTTTCAGACCAATCTTTTCTGTTCAGCTGTACTGTTTTTGTCATGATATTCTCTAGGACTTTATTTGTTGATTCAACCTGCCCATTTTCTTGAGGATGATATGGTGTAGATGTTCTGTGTTTGATCTTGTACTTCTCTGTTAGATCTCGTACCAGTTTTGATGTAAATTGTGTTCCTTGATCTGTTACAATTTGTCTAGGTACTCCATATCTGACAAAGATTTCTTTAAAAAGAAAGTTGACCACTATATCTTCTGTTGCTCTATGCACTGCTTTCGCCTCTGCCCACTTGGTTACATAATCTGTGCATACTAAGATGTACTTGTTTCCATTTGATGATGGATTGATGGGTCCAACAAAGTCAAGCGCCCATTGCTCAAATGGTTCTATGAGGACCTGTGGCTTCAGCGGCATCTCATCTCTTGTTATTGGTCTCCCTGTTCTTTGGCAACTGTCACATTGCTTGACATATTTCTTAGAGTCTTGGAAGATGGATGGCCAGTAGTAGCCTAGTTGCAGCAGCTTATATGCTGTTCGTTTATCTGCAAAATGACCACCACATGGTTCATCGTGACATGCTTTTAGAATATCTAATATTTCATCTTCTCGCACACATTTTCTAATTATCAAATCTGGACCAGTATAAAATAAATCACCGTTTACCGAACTATACCTGGAACTTTCTTTAATAGTTTTGTGTCTTTGGTTTTTAGTGAATTGGTTTGGTAACTTTCCAGAAGATAAATAGTTTGCCATGTCTGCAAACCATGGTGTTTTTACCGTGATAGCAAACAAATGTTCATCGGGAAAGTTATCTGAAACTGGATTGGGATCATTAGGTGAATGTATGCGGGACAGAAAGTCAGCTACTTGATTTTCCTTGCCTGGCCGATCTTGTATTGTAATATTAAATTCTTGCAGTAACAGTAACCATCTTGTTACTCTTCCATTGGTTATAGGTTTATTCATCAAGTATTTGATTGCTAAATGATCTGTATGAATGAAAACTTGATATCCTGTTATATAATGTCTGAATTTGTTTACTGCATGTATAACGGCTAACATTTCTTTCTCGGTGACTGTATAGTTCAATTCTGCAGGTGTTAGATTCTTGCTTATAAAGTATATTTCATAATTGAACAAGTTCTCTTTCTGTCCAAGGGAGGCACCTATTGCGGTATCAGATGCATCAGTTGATATATGAAATGGCAAAGACCAATTTGGTCCACGGAGAATGGGTGCAACTGATAATTTTTCTTTTAGAATTTGAAATGCATTTTGACAGTCATTTGTCCAGTGAAATTCAATATCTTTTGCTAATAATTTAAACAGAGGTTGGGCTATTTTACTGAAGTTTTCAATGAATCGTCTATAATAGCCTGCATAGCCTAAGAAACTTCTTACCTCTTTCTGTGTTGTAGGAGGCATTAAGGTTACTAGGACTTGGATTTTTGTTGGATCCACTTTAATTCCTGAAGCAGAAATATGGTGTCCCAGAACTATTCCTTCTGTCAACATTATATAGCATTTCTCATTGCTTAATGACAAATTTGTTTCAATGCATCGTTTCAACACTTTCACAAGATTATTTAAGCAATCATTATATGTGTTTCCATAAACTGTAAAGTCATCCATGTAAACCTCTACACATTCATGGATTAGATCAGCAAAAATTGCAAGCACTGCTCGTTGAAAAGTTGCAGGTGCATTACATAAACCAAATGGCAAAACATTATATGCATAGGTTCCCCATGGGCAAGTGAATGTTGTCTTGTCTTGGTCTTCTGTTGCTATTCTAATCTGGTTGTACCCGCTAAACCCATCTAAGAAAGAGAAGAATTTCTTTCCGGCCAATGAGTCTAACACTTGATCAATAAATGGTAGAGGAAAATGATCTTTGAGTGTAGCTTTGTTTAGTTCTCGATAATCCACACATACCCTCCACTTTCCATTTTTCTTTGGAACAATAACTAGTGGAGAAACCCATTGACTATCTGAAATAGGATAGATGAATCCAACATTTAACAATTTTTGCAGTTCATCTTTCACTATTTCTTTCATCATAGGATTCATTCGTCTTTGTGGTTGTCTTACAGGTTTAATTTGTTCATCTGTATAGATGTGGTGGACACATGTGTTAGGATGGATTCCTTGCATGTCAGTATAATTCCAGGCAAAAGCTTTTGAATATTTCTGTAATAATGCAATTACCTCTTGTTCTTGTTCTTATTGCAACTCATTTCCAATGTTTAAATGTTTTCCAGGACTTACCTCAATTGTTTTTATTGTTGGATTGGAGATTGTGTTTACAGGAAAGATGTCTATAAAAGAATTTCGCAAAGTTTGAATAGTACAGGTTTCCTGAAAACATTGATTCAAAAGGTTATTTGCAACTTCATATTGCACTTCTCTAAGCTGCTCTGAAATACTTGGTTCTGAAATGAAAAGATCCATTAAGTCTTCATTCTCTTCTTCTTCTCTTAAATCAAAGAATTTATTTATACTTAAAACTGATTTAGTTTGTTGTTTTTCTTGAGCTTCAAGTACTGATTCTAAAGAAGTTGACTGTGTAGGTGAATAAAGAGCAATATGTTTCCTTTCTTCTCCATGTGAAATAATCATGCTTCCTGATCTGCATCCTATAAAGGCATCAGCAGTAGCTAACCATGGTTTGCCTAAGATTAGAGGATGTCCTCCCAAATTTGATTTTGGTTGCAGAATAAGGAAGTCAACAGGATACTCCCATGAATCCAAAGAGACTATAATATCTTCCAATATTCCTTCAGGAACAACTTTAGATCTGTCTTCCAATTCTAAGATTGTAGAGGTTGATCTAATGTTGTTCAAATGCAAAGTTTTCATGGTCTCCATTGTCATTACATTTATAGCTGCTCCCAAGTCTATTAATGTGTTTGGTACTGAGAAATTATTTATTGATATAGTAACCATAGGGATACCAGGATCAATATATTTTTCTATTTTGGTTTTTGTAGACATGAGACTTGCTAGTTTACCAATGACTTGGATTGTAGTAGGATCCTTCTTCTTTCTCTGAGTTTTCTTAATGCACAATTCCTTTATTGTTTTAGCATATATTGGTATTTCTTTAATTGCCTTCAACAAAGGAATTTTTACATAAGCATTTTTTAACTCATCTAAAATATCAAATTCAGGAAGGGTTATTTCTTTTTTTTGTTCCACTAACCTTTCAGGATAAGGTGGTGTTTGAGTTGTAATGTTTGTTCCTTTCTGAATTTGTATCTTAGTTTGTGATGTTTCAGGTGATTCTCCTTGTTCGGTTGGTTCTTCTATAATTGGAGGAGAATCCTTTTTAAGCACTTTTCCAGACCTTAGATGGACTTCATTAAAAGGAAGAATTGAATATGTGGGAAAACATGTTGCTTCCTCTACAGTATATGCAGCTTTTTCCACCTTATTATTCGGATTTGCAATTGGTTGTGCTGGTAATTGAGTTGGTCTGGGTTGATTTGTGGGTAGATGCAACTGTTGTGGTTGGGTCAACAACGGTGGAGGATTCTGCTGCGGATATGGCATGGATTGTGGATATGCAGAATGTTGTTGTTGAAATGGTATGGATTGAGGATATTGTGGATATGTAAATGGCTGTTGATATTGTTGTTGGTATTGTTGAGGTGGCTGGTTTCCATAACCATATCCCCTCCAACCTTGTGCAGGTTGTTGTGGATATTGTTGTGGAGGCCAAGCTTGCCATGGCATTGGAGGTGTCCAAGGATTTTGAGGTGGATAAAGGTAATTTTGTTGAGGGAATTGTTGCTGATTTTGTTGAGGCATTCTAGGTTGCCATGGTCTTCGTGGTGCTACATAATAAAAACCTTCCATTCCTGGCACTTCTTCCATTGAATTCATTTGTAATTATTTCAATTTTAAACAATTTTCTGTGGAATGCTTTTCCGTACAAAGACCACAAACCTGAATACTCTTAACACTATCTAAAGGACATTCTCTTAATGGATGTTTGTTTCTACACTTGGGACAAAAGATTGCTAAAGCTTGGTCTTGTTCTTCTTTCCTCTTATTTGCCTTTAGCACATCTACTTGTGTCCCTAATGTACTTAAAAGATCTGTTTTGAAATTTTCCAATAAACTTCCTATTTCAGCTCTTGTTATCCCTCCTGCAGCTGACTTTGCTGCTTTTGAACTTACTTCTCTTCTTCCTGTTTTTGCTCTTCCTCTAGAATATTTTTGACATAAGTCAACAATTTCTTCGAATGGTAGGTTTGAGATATCTCCTTTACCCATCACATTCAAAATGTCAAGGTATTCATCCCTTATACCCTTGAGAAAGATTGTTCGAATGGTTTCTTGATTTAGAGAATGTTGTTTAGATTTCTGTAGATTATACAAAAATCTTTCCAAATATTCTTCTAGACTTTCATCTTCTTATTGTGTCATTCTAAAAATATCTTCCTTTGAATCTCTAGATCTGCAATAAGCTTGATATTTTTTAAGGAAGACTGATCTCATATCATCCCAAGAAGTTATTGTATGTTCTCCTAAACCCATAAACCATTTCAAGGCTGCTACTTTTAATGTTGCAGGGAAAAGACGAAGTTTATGGATGTCATCAGTATATCCATATGTTCTACATAAAATATCAAATTCAAACATAAATGAATCAGGATCTTCTGTTGACATTCCATAAAAATTTGGCAATACAGAAGGTGGAATATTTTTCATTTTCACTTCTTCTCCTAATATTGCACTTGTGTCTATTATTGGAAAGCCAAAGGTAGTCTCATCTTCTTGTCTTTTCTGATCGTTTTCTATTTTTCTATCATTTTCTTGTTTTGCATCTTCCTCTCTCTTTCTTCTCCATTCTGCTTGTTGTCTTTCATATTGAGCTCGTTGTTCAGGAGTGAGAATAACAGATCCATGTCCTTCTTCTGCCATTGGTTGATTTGTTTCAATTTTAAGTGGAGTTTCGGGTTGGTCGAAGATAAGAGGATTTATGGATGGAAATAAAGATTGTTTTCCTTTGATAATTTCTTTTTGTTTTCCAGAAGTTGAAGATTGTTTTTGCTTTGCTTCCCAAGCTAACAAAGTTTGTCTCTCAATCAAAGTTAATCTTTGTCCACTTCTTTGTTTTTCTGATAATTCCTCAATGATTGGATTACCAGTAACTGGGGTGTTTGATGATCCTATCTCTATTTGTGGGGGGTTTTTAATAAATCTACCATGAGGATCTCTATGTCTAGGCATAAAGAAACATAACTAAAAAGTGTAACTACTGTTTTTGTGTTTTTTTTTTTTCTCTCTATTGACTATGCCGATATTTGCCTCCCCGGCAACGGCGCCAAAATGTTGAGCTAATTTATGTACCTAAACTAACACAATATTTATTATCAATCCGGGTTGTTTATGCTTTGAGGCAAGATCACTATATGTGAAGATCAAATATAATCAACCTTGAAAGATATGCTGAAAGTAATATATTCTACAACTCCAACTCAATTAGTTTTAAAAAGAGGATTAATATGGAAATGGTTCTTGACTCAAGAAATTCATTTTCACCTCAATTATTACTTAATGAATCAGAGATTAAAACCAAGAACTTAAGATGGATAAATTATGAATGAAAGAAGCTCTTAACTTAAGAGACATGTAAAGTGTTCCATTATAATTCATTCATCTTAATATCAAAAATCTCAACAAGAAACTGCTTGCACTCAAACAAAAGAAACCAACTTTAATTCATCATTTTCATAGAAGGGATGCTCAACTTGATACATCTGTTTTTCCAACTTGATAAAGTGATGAATAAGTTATAAACTAATGACATCAATCACTATGCATGAATCATTAAACAATCTGAAATAAAGCTTTGAAAACCAGTTCTACAATCATCAAATTACAAAGAAATAAAACTAGTTAACAAGAAAGTGTACTTAGCTTGGAATGGGGGCCCTTCCACCCTTGCCTTGCACACTTGATAAATGATCTCAGAAGCTTAACTTCAATCACACATCCATAACATTGAACAGCAAATTGATAACAGCACAAGTCTTCAAATTAACTTCTCAATCCAAAATTGTCACAATATAAAAGTATATAAGTCAATAATAATCCTAATACATAAGCCATCAAAGCTTTGGCTTTAAATAAGAAGTCTCATGAACAAACTGATCTATTTTTACTCAAACAAACCCATCTACTTCTCATCCACCTATCTAAGTCGAATTCATTATTCTTATCCCAAGAAATATGGTCAATCCCATCGAATCTCAAAACTGCCCTATTTCTATGGGATTTCTGAATGACTAGTCATGATTGACTAGAACTAAATGGGCCTAATAAAGCTTGTTCTGTTCGAACTAAGCATAGGTGGCTTAGTCCTAGTTTCCAAGTTGTCCATCCATGCATTCAACTCATGCCCAAGTGTCCTGCAACCATATCAACCATATAGCTATTACGGGAATTTCTGAATTAGCCAATTTTGCACTAAAAATCAAACTTTCATAAAAACTTTAGAATTTGAAAAATTAAAATTAAATACCTGAATAGATATCAAATATATGTCAAAATGGAATAAATGAATGGAAAATGGATGGAAAATAGATGGATAAATAAGTTTCTTTGAGCAAAATAAGACCAAAACTAAGGCCCAACAGAGATGATGGAGAAGGTCTTTCAGATGAATATATGCTTACTTTACGAGAAAATTAAAACCTGGGAAGGGAAAATTCAAAGGTAAACTTCCATTCATATGTTTCGGTTGTGGTGAGGTTGGGAATTTCATAGAAAAATGTCCGAACAAAAGTGATGGCAACTCAAAAGGAAAGAAAGGCTTTAAGAAATTCAACAAGCAAGGCAAAAACAAAGGATCCAAAAGGAACTTTCTCTCTAAAGAAGATATCTCATCATCCGATGAAGAAAGTGACAGCAAAGAAGAAGCCAATGAGAAAGTATTGTTTATGGCCAAGCACAATAAACAAGAAGTATCAAACAATGAAGAAGAAGGGTTGACCATAGAAGAATTTTATGAGGAGGCAATCAAGCTTATAAAAGAGCTCAATGTTGAGAAGATCCGTTCCAATACTCTTGAAGAAAAAGTTCAAGGTCTCAAAATTGAGGTTGAAGAACACAAATGTATTGAAGAGTCACTTCAAAAGAAGTTGGAAGAAAGCAACCAAGAAAGGGAAGCATTAGAAGCCGAAGTAGTCTCGCTGCGTAAGGAAGTGAAGAAGGGAAAAACTGTCCAAAAGTATGCCAACATCTCAAGGGCATTGGAAGAACTCATCAACAATCAACGATTTTACAACGACAGAACTGGCCTCGGTTACAAAGAAGAAGAAGCAGGACCTTCTACAAAAAAATAAAATGAACCTATGAGATCTGACATACATGAAGACATCATTGGACAAGATTCGCAAGCACATCCTTGGAAGAAGATTCCTCAATGAATATTTTCATCCAAGTACCAACATATTTTTCATGGCTATTGTTATTCATGTGGAAATTTTGGTCATAAAGTTGTAGAATGTCACACGTACCCTAGGAACCAATACAATTCCCAGAGATTCTTCAAATATGAACCTTACAGGGCTCAACGAAACATCAATAGATTTGAAAATTTAAGAAATAATATGGAATGTTAGAAATGTCAGAACTTTGGACACATAGGCAGAGACTGCAAACTTGAAAATCCTCTAGAAGAATCGTCGAAGCCATAGAATGAATGAACATGGAAGAAGAAGAAGAATGATAATTGTGCTCTCGTTCTCAAGGCTCAAAAAAATAAAGATGTGTGGTATGTTGACAACGGTTGCTCAACGCATATGACTGGAGATAGAAAGAAATTTGTATCTCTGAAAGAGAAGAAGGATGGAACCATATCCTTTGGAAATGATGAGTCTTCAAATGTTATAGGATCAGGTACCGTCACTCTCGGAAGCAAATATGTTATAGCCAAGAATATTCTATTGGTTGAAAACATGAATCACAATCCGCTCAGTGTTGGACAAATGTGTGATAAAGGACACACAATTCTATTCAACTCCACAAAATTTGAAATCAGGAAAGGCAGGTATGGTAAAATTGTGGCTACAGTAAGTCGAGCTCCAAAAAACATATATGTTCTGGATGAAGAAACTAAAGCATGTCGACTAGCTAAAGAAAATGAAAGTTGGCTATGGCACAAACGAATGGGTCACATAAACTTTGACAATCTTGTCAGGATAAGAAAAAAGGAAGCAGTACGAGAAATGCCAAAAATCTCAAAACCTTCCAACACACTGTGTGAGGCATGTCGGCATGGCAAGAAGACAAAAGTCCAATTTAAAACAAAATAACACCTTTCATCACATCCATTGGAATTGATACATGCTTATCTATGTGGTCCTGTGAGAACAAAAGGCTTAGACGGAGAATTATATTTCATGTTAATGATAGATGACTATACCAGGATGACAGCCGTTAGTTTCCTAAAGAAAAAATATGAAGCATTTGAGTGCTTTAAGATCTACAAGGAGTTGGTTGAAAATGAAACTGATTTTAAAATAAAGTGTTTAAGATTAGATAATGGTGGAGAATTCACTTCCAAATTATTTCAGCAATACTGTGACAAAAATGGAATAAAAAGGCAATTTTCAACAGCACGAACACCTCGGAAAAATGGAGTTGTTGAAAGAAAGAATAGAACTGTACAAGAAATGGGTAGAACAATGTTGAAGGACTCAAAATTGGATGAAAAATTCTGGGTTCAAGCAATTGATACAGCAGTCTTCATTATCAACCGAAGTCTTCTCAGAAATAATTGCAACAAGACTCCATATGAATTATGGAAAGGAAAACCAGCTAATGTAAAATATTTCAGAATCTTCGAAAGCAAATGTTATATCAAAAGAGAAGATCAAAATTTGGGTAAGTTTGAATCATGTGTTGATGAAGGTATCTTTGTTGGTTACTCACGCAAAAGAAAGGCCTATAAATGCTATAATCTAAGACGAAAAAAGATAGTGGAGAGCATAAATGTTACATTTGACAAAGATGGTGTTCTAGCAAGTAATGATGAGGATCTAGAATCTTTGAAACTTGAGACAAAGGCTGAAAAAGACACAGATAAAATTGTAGAACAAGAAGCAAATATCAACGAGGAAGAATTAAACAATGATCATCAAGATATACCAGAACAACAACAAGAAACTCCTCTAAGGAGAACAAAAGAGTGGATTCAAAAGAACCATCCATCAAATCAAATCATTGGTGACATAAATGAAGGTCGACAACTTCGTTCATCACAACAAGCTCACGTTTCTTTTGTAGCAACCTTTGAGCCTAGTAGTTTTGAGGAAGCCAGCCAGAATGAACATTGGGTAGCAGCTATGAATGAAGAATTGGATCAAATTGAGAAGAATAACACCTGGGAATTAGTTCCACGACCAAAAGATAAAAATTTCAATGGGACTAAATGGGTGTTTAGGAACAAATTGAATGAAGATGGGCAGGTTACCAGAAACAAAGCAAGATTGGTTTGCAAAGGCTATGCACAAGTGGAAGGAATTGATTTTGACGAAACATTTTCACCAGTTGCCAGAATGGAAGCCATCCGAATTTTTCTTGCGTATGCATGTTCAAGAAAAATCAAAGTCTACCAAATGGATGTTAAGTCAGCATTTCTGAATGGAGAATTAGAAGAAGAAGTTTACATCGAACAACCTGAAGGTTTTCTACTATCACAAAAAGAAGACTATGTCTGCAGGTTAAAGAAGGCTCTATATGGTCTCAAACAGGCACCTAGAGCATGGTATGCTCATCTTGATGGATATCTACGTCAACAAGGGTTCAAGAAAGGTACTGTTGATAGCAATCTTTATGTAAAAATAGATAAAGATAATTTAACAATCATTGAGGTATATGTGGATGAAATAATATTTGGTAGCAATGATGATCGACTAAGTAAGAAAATTTCTACAAAGATGCAAAGCGAGTTTGAGATGTCTTTACTTGGTGAGCTGACATACTTCTTAGGGCTTCAAATATCTCAGCAAGAGAAAGGAATATTTATATTTCAAGCCAAGTACATCAAGGAAATGCTCAAGAAATTAAAAATGGAATATTGCAAACCTGTCCTTACTCCAATGGTAACAGGTTGCAAATTGAGCATAGACGACTCAGCTAAGGATGTGGATCAGAGGTTGTGCAGATCTATGATTGGTAGTCTTCTATATGTAACAGCCTCTCGACCAAATGTTATGCAAGCAGTTGGACAAGTAGCAATATTCCAAGCAGCACCAAAAGAATCACATATTATTGTCGTCAAAAGAATTCTTCGATATCTAAAGGGCACAGAAGAATATGGCTTGTGGTATCCCAAGGGTAATAATCTCATTATTCAAGCCTTTACAGGTGCAGATTGGGCAGGAAGCGTTGATGATCATAAGAGTACTAGTGGAGTAGCATTCTATCTAGGTGGTTGTATCGTATCATGGTTGAGAAAAAAGCAAACTTCAATCTCGTTATCTACAGTAGGAGCAGAATACATTGCAGCAGCATCATGTTGTACTCAAGTCATTTGGATGAAACAAACTTTGCAAGATCTTCAAGTAAAATTCAGTGAGCCTATTCCCATATTCTGTGACAACACTAGTGCCATCAGCATCTCCAAGAATCCTGTCATGCATTCAAAAACAAAACACATTCCGATCAAATATCATTTTGTTAGAGAACAAGTCACTGAAAAGAATATCAAACTTGAGTATGTTTGTACAAAATTGCTGATATCTTCACTAAACCTTTACCTCACGAAGCATTTGAATATCTTCGTCAAAAGCTTGGGATACTCCCAAGTTCTTATTACATTACAGGTCTGCAGGACGGTTATGTGCCAGGGGGAGTGGAAGTGTGTATAGGTCTGCAGGACGGTTGTGTGTCAGTGGGAGTGGAAGTGTGTACAGGTCTGCAGGATGGTTGTGTGTCAGGGGGAGTTACCCTTTTCCATTGATGTCAAAGGGGGAGAGAATTTTGTAGGAAGAGGTGTCATGATCGCAAGGGGAGTACTTGTGTTGCCATCAATACCAAAGGGGGAGATTGTTGATCAAGAAGTTTTCATTGATGTCAACCCAAGCAACACCAGGGGCTAACCCAATATTGCATGGACATTTTTACCTACAAAATTAATATATTCTGGATCAATAATGCTTTTTATGGTTTCTACTTGTCGATATGTTTCCGTTGATATATGGCACGCCATGTAATTCTTCACGGTTTGAGAGATATTCATGTTTGAAGTTTGTACCCCCAGTTAGTGGGCTAAAACCCCATAGGGTTGGGGCATGGGTCATTGAAAAGTCATAATTAATATTTTTTAAGCTCCTAAAATCCCTCCCACGTTCACTTTTTGAAGCCCCTCTCAACTTAAGCATTCACATAAATTGTGATCTTCATTTCCTCCTTAGGCAAGGGATTTTGCCATCTGAAACAGGTCATCTTGGAATTTTCGCTCTAACTTCTTTTATACGAAGGTTCAGAAGTTGAAATTGTTATGAGACAAAGCTTAAATCCCAAGGAATCTGTAGTACAAATTTCATATCAAGATGTGCAATATTTTTTGATATATGATCTGTGTAACTCAGGGTTTTTGCAGGCTCCTGAAATTCATCTCAAAGAAGTGACCTTGGTAAAATCCTCATAACTCTCTCTCTGAGTATCGGATTGGAATTCTGTAAAAAGTGGAAGATATTGCACAGTCTTTATTTTTCTCTCTATCAATTTCAGAGCCAAATGAAGAAACAGTGACACGTGGCATGTTGTACAAGTGCACTCTTCTGAAACAGTCCATAATTAGGGAATTGTGAGAGATTGGGTATAACTCTCTCTTGAAGAATCCAAATTGGGTTAGACCTATGGCATTGGAAAGACGACTCAGAGGACTACTACAAGACTGAAAATTCGATATTGAGGATCTGAAATAACATAGATACACCATATTCAATATCGAATTCCTAGAAGGAAAGAAAAAGCTAGATCATGTGTTGTCAAGGATTGCAAAGGACCAAACTTTCTACGGCAGAAAAGCAAAGAAAGTTGTAGCAGAGGGTAGCATGAAAAGAGCAGCAACCAAGGTGCATAACAGCAGCAAGAAGTTCATCATATGAAGTCTTCAAGTGGGCAGCACTGCATACCATCATTGTAAAGGTATCATTGTACTTAGTCATTGTAAATACATTATTGTACAAATTTTACTAGTATCTATCTGCCAAGGGTTGAAGAGGTAGTTTTGGGAGGTCTAGGATCATCGTTAGGTGGTTGTGTCAAATTTGGGGTTCCGGTCTAGTATATCTTCTTCTTCTACATCATTCTATATCATTGTTAAAGTGGATCATTTTCCCTGGTACGGGAGTCCATTCTTCTTTTATTCTTCTATAGGGTGGTAGGGTGGTGCTAGGGTGAGTTGTAGCTCATTGGGTGTTGGGGCATCCATTCAGTTGACTACTGAAGAATCTCGGGCGTTGGAGCATCCATCCGGTGGGAGCTGGAGAAGAATGCTTTTCTAGATTCTAGGAAGTTGGAGCTTTATTTTCAATTGGAGTTGAATATTAAAGAATTATTAGAAAAGCATTAGGTGGTTTTTGTCCCAGAGTGGGTTTCCACCTTAAAAAATGTGTGCATTTGTGTTCCTCTTGTTTGCTGCTATCATTGTACAAAAACTGATAATAATTTAAGATTAAATAATGCTCTAATTGAAAGGAATACTGATTCAACCCCCCTCTCAGTATTTCCAACACTAATTGGGTCATTGACCCAAGGATACCTAGGTAGCAGCAGTTAAAACCTTAGTTACATGTACAGTTCTACCCAGAACGTACCTCAACCCGGTTTTCAAATTCATCATATGCCTCAGCAAAATTTGACCAATAGGGCGCCAGCGTATCACCAAGGAGGACCCTATCCTCCGGATCTGGGGACCCAATACGTAGAGAGAAACACTGACGGAACACCCCCCCTCCAACAGCCAGGTGAAAACCAGGGACCGCGTTATGCTCAGTCCCCAACACAAGACCCGCCTATGCAAACCAATGCACAGGTGAAATTTGTGTAGCCATCTCAAAACTAACCTCACCAATATAACCAAGAGAACTACCCTCCTAACATGGTGAAGAAAAAATCAAAAAACAATCCAAAAGGGAATCCTGGACAGGGGGGCAACAACCAAAAATGCCCGCCGCGACCCCAAGCTAGAGGCAACTCCAACCGAAATCAGAGCCAGGAGCCACGCAATGCCCAATGACAGAGAAAAAGGTCACCTCTCCAAACAAACCATTCTTTTTCGATATGTGTTGAGTACGTCCATTATACTCACCATTGTCCCGATCTCCCTAAGCTAAAGAAGATACAAAGTAACTGTGGACAAGGAGGATCTTCCCAGCAACCAGCTGTGATGCAAGAACCAGTCCCCCATCAAGGGACGGTAAGCATTCAGCAACAAAATCCACGTGACTCTGGAAAAAGTAGCCACTAAATATATATGACTAGCGAAGAGCTGTTCTTCCAAACACAGAATCACAATTACGACACCCCACCAGACACCAATATGTCAGGGGCAAGTACCAGTGCACCGACTGCACCTTTTACCATTTCAAAGATGTCTATCGAACCATTGCCAAAAATGGCGAAGGGACCCAATAGGCGAGCTGGAAACTACTCCAAAGCAGCCCATAATTATAGTATCGTGGATTATTTGGCACAATCTCCTGCTGCTATGTCATCTTTGGAAGTATTTCATTCTTGCCTAAAACAACGGAAAGCCCTACTTTCTGCGTTAGGCGCTATTGACCCTGCTGATACACACCTAATGGCTTTCAACGTAGACAAAGCCACCCTTAGGCTTCCCTCCATGGTCGCCTTCTAGATACTAGTGTCGATCCAAAATATCACAATTCACCGATGTGTCATTGACGAGGGTGCATCCACATGCATCATGTCAAAAAATGTTTGGCAGAAGTTAGGGTTTCCCGAACTGAAACCCCCATTCATCATGCTTAAAGCATATGACGGTCTTCCTTCGACCCCCATCAGCCTCCACCAAAACATCTCGGTCTACTTAGCCAAAAATATGGTCCACATAGACATTGAAGTCTTGGACGCTCACTTGGATTATAATATACTCTTTGGGAGGAGTTATATGTACGAGGACTGCATCATCAATGTAGACCAATTGACGCATAGAGAGAAGCGACCCGTAATAAACATTGATGTAATTCTACCCTACATAGATACATCCTTGGATTCACTTTCACGGTACCAATTTAATATGGCCCCGGCCAGTTCAAACAGTCATCCATTCTAGCACTAGAAAATTTGGCGCAATTTCCGATGGCCAAATCGTCGCTATTTCGACACACAGTCGTCGCAAGAGCGACAGTTCGAGGATGGGAAAAATGTGGTTTGTCATGCGGTCGCAATTCCGACGCATTTACAAAGTGTCGCACTACCGACACTTTTCCGTCGCTTCCAAACACGTGTCACTCTTCCGACGTTTGTAAAGTGTCGCCATTCCGACGAAATTTGGTCCGACGTTTTTAACGTCGCTCTTCCGACGTTAGTAAAGTGTCGCCATTCCGACGAAATGTCGTCCGACATTTTGAACGTCACTCTTCCGACGTGTCTAAACTGTCGCATTTCCGACGCCGTACAAAAGTGTTAGAAGACCGACATATTGCAAAAGTGTCACAAGACCGACGCTTTCCAGAAGCGTCGCAATATCGACGCCAGGAAGAACTGTCGCAATTCCGACGAAATGTGGTCCGAAATTTTGAACGTCGCCCTTCCGACGTCTTTGTGCTGTCGCTCTTCCGACATTTCTAGAACTGTCGCAATATCGACGGACGTCACAAGACCGACGAAAATGGAAATCGTTCAAAACGTCAGAAGAGCAACGCTTACAAGGCGTCGGTATACTGACGGCGGTTTCAATTTAAAAAAAAAAAAAATGAAACTTTAAAACAGGACAGTAAATTTCCAATGTTTTTTATCACAATAAGAAATCAATGATCAGTGATCATGTCAAATTTTCCTCGTAGCGTGACGGGTCTAATAAATTTTATTGTAAAGGTTGTTAGCCAGTGACAACTCCAGCATTGAAGGAAATGCATTAAAGAAAATTAATGAGGCTGCGAACTCCAAGCCAACTAGCAACAACCCTGATAATTTTCCTTACCAACTTCCAAGTTGTGACTCGGGCTTCAGACTCCAAAGCTAAGAATTTTCTTTTCATCGTGTTGGAGAAGAGAACTGCAACCTGCAGCAAAAGAGCAATTCCTTAGTCTCACTGCTCAGGACTCGGAGTCATTCCTTGCTAACATGGTATGTGGAAATTTTGATAAGATAACTTTCTTCACCCTCGTTTTTACTAAATTTATTCTTTTGAAAAGGGCATGGTTCCATTTCAGAAATTTTCAACTTTCGACTTCTAGAATTTGTACATATGATTTTTGGACTGAGGTTTTGTTATTAATGAGGAGATAGTGTCTTGGTTCTATCTATATAAAATAATTGCCTCTTTTTTTTCTTCATGTTCAGGGTTTTTGATTTTATCAAACCCTATCTCTCTTTTAAGCATGTCTGCAAATTAATATATTCCAGGAATGTACACAATTCCAAGCTTCATGTACAACATATTGTATCAACTATATTTTAACAAGTGAGTTGCATGCCCATATAGTGTTACAGATTACAGGGCTTCATTTGGAGAATAAATGATAAGCCTAGGAGCACTAAATCCAAGTAATTCCCCTCATCCCTTAAAAGACACCTCTAAATATAACTAGAAATTTCAAATAGTTAGTAAGGGAAAAGTACAAAGATATAACATATATGTGTTGAGCCAAAAACCTGTGCATTCACAACAAAACTAGGATGGATAAAACTTAAAAACAATTATGGACTTTGACAAAAAATCGTCTTATGCATACAAAATGAAAGAAGCATTGGCATACTACTATGTTTACAAATTTAAGGACATGCAGAGTGAGTCTTCGTGCAACACAGTTTCATGTGGAGACCTTAGATCCTTGTACCCACAATATATAGTGACTTAAAAAATGATTGCCAAAACAATGCTTTGCTATGCACGTAAGAACACCACCTGTATAATGAGGGAGATGTAATATTGTCCGAGAAGCAGATTTATACAGAGTGGTACAAGATTGTGTATTTATGGAAGATACCACTGATTTTGGCATGAAACATGTATCCAAGATTTCAATGTGGCCTTATTTTAGAGCCCATTGATGATTTACTATGAAACCTAAACTTTCAAAACAAACACATTGAAATCACGGGATCTCCATCACGAATATCATAAATATTAAATGTCTTTTGGGCACTGGCAGTAGATACCATAAGAGGCCCACATGGCCTGTACCACCAATGTTGATTCTCTGGCACAACATTTGCAAAGCCAAAATTTCTCCCCGAGACATCCCTCTCTGCCAAAACTGGAGAGATGGTACTGGACGTTGAAGTGAAGGCCTATGATTCAATATGGAATGCCATAATTTATTTATTATAAAAGTCCCATGAACAAAAACCTGAGTCCAATGTACAACCTGCAGATGCTGCCACAACATATTTACCAGAGCGACCATCTGAACCAGCTGCTCTGATCAACCAACAATCACCCCACATGTTTGGGGTAAGCCCATATGGAGCTTTATATTCAGCCTTCTCCTGGAGATTGGGAAAAAGCAATACTGAGTATTACTCATACATCAACTGCCCTTTATGTTAAGGGAAAATTTAAAGAGTGCATAAATATTCTTGAAATCCCAATCATAGTTTCTAGAAAATTTCAACATTCTTTGAAATGAACTACATCCTATTTAAACTACATCAAATATTTAGGCAAATCATTTTTTTAAATAGAAATTGGTGAATTTTATTTCAAATATAGAAATTTAAACCATGAGAATAATCTAACCCTTAGGATTTTCCCTATTTCTAATAGAAAATCCCAAAATGTATAAATTATAACACCCATAAACCCCAAAATTAAGTACAATAATTAAAACCTCCACACCTCTGAATTTGCTATATCGTGAAAAGAAAAGCATCCATCATCATGGGAAAGCAAAACCGATTCTCCTTCTGATACAAACCAGCCTGCAGTAGATGTCTTATGGTTGAGTTGATTCAATCGATCACAGGAAACCTCTTCAATTTCTTCAATATTGCCAAAATGCTCTGGCTTGTTTTCCTGATCATCATCAAAGTCCATATTTTCATCACATTGAATTAGTTGGGGTTCATTACGATCAGGTCCAGTACCTATTGCAGAGCTCCGGACATCCAATCCAATATTGGAACTACCATACCCGTTCCCATTAGAGATTGTAAATCCTGCTTCTGGCTTTAATTCGGTAAGTTCAAGAGCACTAGAACTGGATTCAGTTGATTTAGACTTGGTATATTTGTCCTCTAATTTGTATTCCGATACAACACTATACTTGTGCTTCAACGCAGACAGAAATTCTGCAGCAATGGGATCTTCATCTATGGGGCTTATGGATCTGCCCTCAAAAGCATCCCGAATATCTGATTCATTTTCATTCAACTGATCATGCAAATCCACCCTCGTCTTCAGCACAACAAGCTGAACTGAAGGCCAGTTTTTCAACAATTTATGGTGGGGGTAAAGCCTGTCTTCCAGATCTTGACTATTTAAGTGTTTAATTGGTTTTTTCAGAGACCTGACCATAGAATCAAATGAATCCTGCGAATCCTACGAAATAATAAACAATAGTAAGGCCATTATTTATTGGTTTGAAATAATAAACAACATGCAACAAACCCGCATAATTAGTAAATTATTTAAACACAATGTTGGCAATATGTTTTCTGTATCCTATTATATGATTGTCCTTGATGGCAAGCTCTGTATTTAATGGAGAATCGATATAAATAAGGATGAGTTAATTCATGTGTGAACATATGTATGCATCCTGATGAAGGATAATTGACATCCGTAAGAAACCCTGTGCTCTGTATGTTGATCGAGGAACCGATGTTAATACGGTTGACAGTGTATCCAAATTGGTAGACAGTGGAGTTATATATATTCGTTAAATATATGATGGAAGGGTCTATTCTATTAGTAAGGAGCTGACTGGCTTTCATGGAGAAAGGAACGAGGAGCGAGAGAAAACCAGTTAGAACGCGAAAGAACTAAAACAGAGTATTTGGCATTGAACTTTCGGTGGAACACGGACTAACCCTTTGGAATCATGAACGGAACCTGGAAGGAAAGAGGTGGAACATAACAAACGGAATCGCGACGGAACCCTACGTGGAAGAGCAGAACCGTGACCGAGAAAATAGTAAAGGTGGTTTGTGGTTTCTATCGCACCACCTTCGACGGGCAAGCAGTTTTCAAGAGGTTGGGAGCGATTCCATAGAATGCGCGACACGCGTCCTTGTACGACTCCACAAAATCACTTGTCACTGCGCACCATCACGCGTTATTGCTCGACCCAAGATGCCCAACGATATTGATAAGTACCGTTGATCTGGTAAGGGGTCATCGAATGGTGTTCATTTGCTATAGATGCGCGAAAGTTACCCAAGGTACGGCGCGCCATCGCGCGTTATCATCCGTGCATCATCAACGAACGATATCCGTCAGATCGTCTGATGCCAAGCGATGTGTTCTCCGCCGTCGGATGGAAACGATCGTAAGAGATGGGCCCCAGTTTTTTAAATTATATTGATTGGGCCGTCGATTATGTATGTGGGGCCGGAACCAAAGGTCTCTTTAAAAGCCTTTTCATAAAAGCGCTGGTTATTACTATAAAGTTCTATTATATATTTAATTTCCAAAGGTTGTGAATAATATTTATTTATCAAATTCCATGAATTTGATAAATAAAAGAAAGAAAACCATCAGCGGCACGTTATTGGTACTTTACCTTGGCTATAGTATTATTTGGCGGATATAGAGATTACCTTTGGGAAAATTCAAGCATGGAAGAACAAATATCGGGATTTCAATTTGGATTGGTTCGACTTTTAATAATACCATTAGCAATTGAATGGTTTTGACCCATGGTTTCAATAAAGGAAAAAACTTTTTTTTTTTTCAGAAGAAAAAAAATGCTGTATATATTAGAAATTAAATATAGCAGCACATGATCGTCATTTCATTCTCATCTGAAATAAATCCAGAGCGAGAAAGACCAAATTCCCAAATACATACGAATATAATCTCTGATGAAGGGAAAAGATTCAAAGTACTTGGCAAGCAAAATTACGGGTAGGTTAGCCATACCCATCCAAAATAAAACAGACCATCCCTGTGTACAAAACAAATAGAATATACATATAACAGCATCATCATACATATGTAACTGGAATGGTAAGGATATACAACCCAGAAAGTAAGAATTCAGCATGAGAAAACATATGAAAGAGATAAAGAAAGTCTTCCAAATTTTTCTGGCTCGGAAGAGAGGGACTTACAACAGGCTCGCTTGAAAGTGTCTCCATGCATGATCGCTCGATATAGGAAACAAAACATCCTTTGTCAAAATTTACACAGGCTCCCTTGATATATAATTCAGACAAGCTCGCTTAGGATTGGTGTAGAAATGCAAAAACATCCAGAGATAAAAATTTTACAGGCTCGCTTGTGGATGGAGATGACAGGTGTACCATAATTGTCTAAGCCATATTCAATCCGCGAAATAATAATGTTCCCATATTGAAAGTTAATTTCCTCTCGCTTGTAGTTTTCATTATGTGTATCCATGGGCTAGATCCTGAATAGTATTGTGCTCGAACACCACCTGTTAGATAAATCAAAATATAGCAGTCATAGCAGTGCCTATATTATTCAAAATTGGAAGGAGATAAAAAAGGATCGATCAAAATTATGGGAGAGGAATAGTCGATTCCCATATCTGTACACCATCTTGGAACTGAGAAATATGCATATCTCCAAAAAAAGAATCGACACCCCTCTTGGAAAGAGCGTCAGCCCTTGTGTTACTTTCCCTGTATATATGGGTAATAGGAGGACAGTTCATATTATGCTAGATCCGCTGAATCCTCTGGCTCCATCCCTATAGTACAGTAGTTTGCATAACCGATCTGTGTGTAATCCAATCAATGACAATCCTGGAGTCACCATAAAAATGGGGTTTTGCAATTGAAGATTCGAAGCAGCATAGAGGCCACCACAGAGAGCCATAATCTCTGCTTTATTATTAGAGCCAGGGCCCCCATTCCAAAAAATATGGATTCCTTCATTCTGCGATAATTTTATCCACACCCCACAGCCCATGATTCCTTCCACTGATGCCCCATCAAAATAAATAGCAGGCAGGACAATCTCATGAGGCCTATTCCTAATTGATCCATCAGTGATCCTTATAGAAGGAGTCGTAACATCAACAAACCATTTTGTGATATTTGAGAAGATGATATGAATATGGAAAGGTCTTCCTTCAAATATCAGGTTGTTCCGTCCTTTCCACACCTCCCAAACAAAATAAAAAGGAAGGGATCTGTATGTTCCATCAGACTTATCCCATTCCAAAATCGTTGTCATGAAATTTGTAACAGTCCAATTTGAGTCCATAAATATGGGGCTGAATAGACTCCACAGCTTTTTAGTAACAGGGCAGTTGAAAAACAAATGATCCATGTTCTCTTCCTCCATACAGTAAAGTGAACATCGATTAGGACCTATAAACCCTCTTTTACAGAGATTATCCCAGGTAAGAATCTTACCCTGCCACACAAGCCATCCGAAAAGAGTTATCTTAGTAGGAATACTACGGTGCCAGAATGGATAAAAAATCTTGGATGATGAGAATCATAGTACGAGGTGTGCATGCAGAGCCATTGTAAATAAAAATCTCTTTATGAGATCTGCATGATCGAACTCTGTTGTCTGATAATGCTAAATCCATGATGCACCTATGGAGTTGATCGAGGAAATGAAAAAGCTCTAGGAAGATCAGCAAAGAAATAATAAAGATCTGATGCAATTCTGATGAATAAATTGAAGAAATTCGGTGGATTTGAGGGTTGAAGTCTTCTGCATAGAAGTGGAAGCTTTCTGCCAGTTCAAGATGGTGTTAAATCAGGGGGTCGAAGCTCCCTTCCAGGAGAGGCTGGAGAACGAGAGAAGGTTGAATCCTTCTGCAGGTTAGTGTCTGCGTGCTAGTATGAGTCTGCGCCAACACAAAATTGTAAGATGTTTTCTTTATAATAAATATTGAAGACTGAGACGACAGCAGCGGTGGTTTTCTCCCAAATTGGGTTTCCACCTTAGATACTGGTGTTCATATGTGTTCCTTTTGTGTAATGGCTTATTCTGTTATTTCTTTTCACATGTTTACTAAAAGAATGATGCAATAATCTAATTAAAGAGTTAACAGCATAATAAGATCTCTGGTGAAAATTTTTCAGTCAGCCCTAAATACTGATTCACCCCCCCTCTCAGTATTTTTCCCAACAGACAATAATTCCTACATATTAAAATATAAATTTATAACATACCAGCTCACACTCGAACATAACATCTGTATCAATATTCTTCTTCTGTATCTTCTTGATCTTCATCCAACTGATCGACAATTATATCAACATCTGATTCAGAAACGGTGTTGAAATTATCGACCATGTCATCATCATCATCAATTATGTCATTTTCAATAATATCCTCATCGACATCATCATCAATAATTGTTTCCTCATCTCCTATGCCTGGTTCATCTTCTAAGATATCTTCTTCATCTGTCCATGAATCTTCCTGCTCATCTACCACTGCATCATCTTCTTCTTGATCAATATCATCTTCTTCCTCTACATTATACTCTACCGGCCTTCCTCTTGGATCATATCTAATAGCAAATGACCATTCCTTCTCACCTGGAACCTCTGAGTAAAAGACTTGTTCGCATTGGCTTGGAAAAACATAGCGATCTTTTCTTGCTTCAAACTGCGATGTTTTAACCATTGGAAATCCATTGTCATGTTGAATAAGTGTTCTATCATCATCACGTACATTCATTCGTAGCCTATACCATTTGACGTTGAAAAAAACTATTTTGAAGGAATTAAAGTCACACTCAACTATATCATCTAAGAACCCATAATATCTATTTTCAGATTCTCGAGGATGTCTGTCACTCCCTGTAGTTATCCCACTATCAGAAGTTTTCCTGTTATCATCCAACTGTTTAACGCGAAATTGACAACCATTGCACCACATAGCCTTGTGGTGTTTCAACTGCAATATGCCAAACATGAAAAAGATGCATTCTCAATTAATAATTAAACATATAATTTACACAACATGAAAATTAATTGAAAAATCAAACTTCTTGTCACATTATAAATATAGTATAAAATAAGTAATGAATAAAATAGGTGAATTAATTTCTTACCTTTCTATCTTTCAAACCATATGTTAAATCGATTTCCCTGTCCGTAACGTTCCCATCTCCACTACGATACGCTTCTCTAATCAATTCAGACAGTAGTTGCCATGATAACCTACCGTCGTTACGTGCTTTACATGTTTCAATCCATTCACTCATCCACTCAAGATTGTTTGCAATGTAGTAGTGCCTCATAATCTTGAGCACCTGAATAAAAAAACAATAATTCACCAATATCAATAAATATTACTTATAACCTTGGTAAATTATATTAATTAATAAACTATGAAAGAATAAGACCTAAATGAATATAATGATCATATACATGATGTAAAAAAATGAAACATTATATGCATTATACATAATAAATCTTTTACCTCTCACTTTCTTCATTCTACCTTTTCCCAACATGTGCTCCTCTTCAAAAAATTTGATGGAGTTCACATCCCAAATGCAATCCACCGCCTTCATGGCTGGCACAGCTAATTTAGGAAGATAATGACTAATATACACCATGGATTGATATACCACATATCCCTCCACCATAGAACCCTCAGGTCGTGCTCTTTGTTTAACCAAAGCCTTCAAGGATTTCAGGTGCCTCTCGACCATCCACATTGACCTTTTGTGTACTGGTCCACACATTTCAATCTCCTCAACTTGGTGTATCAAGTAGTGTTCTTGTGCATTGAAAAATTTTGGAGGTAGATACTTTTGCATTTCACACATTAGCCGAGGAATTTCTCTCTTCCAATACTTTATTTCATCTTGATGGATTTCTTTCAATGACAACCATCTGCAAATCATTATGCAAGGTTATTTCAATGAAACATAATATATATATTTCATTACAAGTAAATTAATACATCATTTCATCAAGTACGAAAAGAAATTGTAGCAATTAGATTTTGCGTATAAATCAAAACTACTTACCTCATGTATTTACTAATACCATACATAACTTGTTTGACATTGTTGTCAAAGTCGTTTGGGAGAGATACAGGTAGAACATACTATAACAATAAAAAATGAATCGTTATTGGTTTCCAAATTAAACAGAAAAAAGGAAAATTTAAAATATGTATTTAAGCAATAACAAACAAAAACGTATACCAAAAAAATTACCTTAACAAAGGTATGCCAATCATGTGTTTTCACCCCACTGAAGTCACCTTTCTTAGTTAAGATATTATTTATGTTTGATGCAAAACCTGTTGGAAATTTAATTCTTCTAACGACCTATTTTACATCATTGCTTTGTTGTTCTGTTAATAACCATGGAATATTATTATAATTTCGACCTCCATTGTTATTTGATCCGTCGATCACACTTTTCATTGCATGATTTGATTTCTCAATGTCAGCAGAAATTTTGTCAATTTTATCTCTATCATGTGCACCATCTATGGTTCGCCATAACATTTCTGTCAAATTCTTCCCGACATGCATTGTATCAAACAAATGAGCTATTTTTAGGTCCTCATAGTAGGGCAACCTCGCGAATTGAGAAGGATAACATTTCATTCCAGGTGGAAGTACAATATTAGTACCTTCATGGCGATGATGACCTTGATATCAAAGAATAAAATAAATCAGAACAATATTAATTATAAAATACAATAAAATAAATTCATTAGTTAAAACAAAAATTCCAAACATTACATAAACAAATTATATATATATATATATATATATATATATATATATATATATACACACACATTACGTACCAGCTGCTCGACGATTATTAATTCTGTTATATTCCAACATCCACAACTGAGGTGTCATTCTTCGTGGTTTTAATCTAGTTTCTTCTTTATCATTGAAAATATGTTTTTCAGTAGTACGATACTTATGGTTCCTAGGGAGGAAGTGCCTAAACTCATCAAACACCATCTTTTTCAAGTCTGGCGAATGACGATACTTCATCTTAGGGCCACAAATTGGACATTCAAATCTACCCTTTGTTTGAAGACCTACAATAGATGGATCAATAACAATTAATATACTATGAGATCATTTTTAAAACATGCAATATGGTATATCTAATTTAGATAATTATGTATTATATTAAAGTGCAATGAAATATTACATACCACAAACATGTGTTAGTCCTGGGGCATCATGAATTGTCCATACAAGAATTCCACGACATTGAAATCACTTCTGCTTGATTGGTTTAGTGATGTCATACATAGTGATGCCATGTCATAACTGTATTAGCTCATCGATAAGAGGCTCAATATATACATTCATATATTTGACCTGGTACTTACCTAATTGTTCAAAATTACGGTACATAATAATTACTCCCATGATATATGTATATATGAGTAAGTAAATAAATAAAATATATATATATGCAAGCAACGAGAGAAATGAAAATGTTACATTCAAAGAAATAATGTATCAAATACATGGAATAATCATAGTCAACATTATGTGCTCCCTCTTTATTGACATCCAAGGAGGAATGTTATTGTTGATAACGAAAATAGGCCACACTGAGTAAGTAGATCTAAGCTCTCCGAACGGATTAACACCATCAGTTGCCAATGAAAGCCTGACATTACGAGGTTCATTTTTAAAATCTACATATTTTTCCTCGATTTCTCTAAATGCAGAACCATCTACAGGCATTCGAAGAACACCATCTCCACTTATATTCTTTGAATGGTAATCCATAAACTGTGCTATGCTGTTACACCTGAACATTCGCTGCAAACGTGGAATTATGGGAATATGACGAAGAACCTTTTGAGGCACCTTTTTGGTTAGTTGATCTGTTCGATATCTACTGGTACCACATTTCGGACATTCTGTTTTCAACGCATGTTCTTCGTAATATATAATATGATCTTTAGGACATGCATCTATAGTGTTATATTCCATTCCAAAGTGTTTCATAATAGCACGTAGATCTCGATATGTTCGAGGTAAAGTATTTGGCGATGGTAACAAATATTCACCCAACAATCTACAATAGAAACAAAAAGTAGTGTATATATATATATATATATATATATATATATATATATATATATATATATATATATATATATATATATATATATATATATATATATATATATATATATATATATATATATATATATATATATATATATATATATATATATATATATATATATATATTTATAGTTATTAAAACTCTAACCTAAGTGACCGGATTGGTGGAGCTAATGAACCGGGTTTCAAACCGGAACCAGTTTAACCGGTAGCGGTCAGATCTCAATGAACCGGTTTTAAAAAAAATACATTTAATAATTATTTTTTAATAAAATGAAAAAAAAAAAAAACTATTTTTAAGATTTGCAACCATGATTCCAAGCCAATAGAGACAAAATATGAAAATTTTGCTCATTTATATACCATGCAAAGGTGAATATATTAAAATGGCACCAAATGCAATACATATCATCGAAAAATACATAAGCCAACTTGTTGAAGTAATGTATCAGGTTTCTCTTATATTATTCACTGTGTTTTATTGCTGAGTTAATATTATAATATACAATCTGTCCCTGCTCAGATCTGTTGTCAATTAATTGTATCAGCCTTAAAGACAATTCTGGGTTCAGTATATATATATATATATATATATATATATATATATATATATATATATATATATCGTATCAGAATTTTAACATCTTGTATTCTTCATTATCTGAAGCTAGTTTTCAAGTTACCAAATTTAGAAAAACATCTGCACAACATTTGTGAGGTATTGAATTGGTTTATGAAACCCACTATTAGTGCTATTTGTACAAGTTGAGAGAGCATTACAACTTCAGCAGTCTGCTCACAATGTGTTTGACAAAATTTATCACTGAAAAGATTCATTAAAACCCAGAAAACTCAGTAGCCAATTTAGTGCATTTCCAAGAGGGAATTTTCTAGTGGTCAATTTATTATTTCCAGTCACATTTTCATTAGGTTGTATGTTGTTGTCCCTTGAGTGGCGTCAGACCATTTGCATCAGTCTTGATGCCATGATCAAATTGCTTGTATGCTGTGTGAAAGGTTTTGTATTTATGTTGCTGCTATGTGTGAGCAGAGAGAGAGGGTCTGACAGTTCCTAGCTGAGTGTGAAATAAGGTTGCTGCTGATTGTTTTGAGAACAGAAATTGTCATCAAGTACACTTGATGAGTTGCATGCTGCCAGGGATTTTATGCTAGCCAGCCTTGTATTTATCATTCATCATGTGTATTGGTGCTACTATAAGGTGTTGAGTATGAGTTATTAGACAAGTTTGTTGCTAGTATAATAGAGGAATTTGCAGCTCATGGAGGAGACACTGAGGAATTTTCAACTCATGGAGGAGCACCTAACTGGCCGGTTCCTTACTTAACCGGCCAGTTAGGTCCAGTTAACCAGCCAAAACAGGTGAGAATAGGCTATTGACTGGATTGCAAGGCCGGTTCCAACCGGTAGCCGTTCTGACCGACCAGTTTTGATAACTATATATATATATATATATATATATATATAAGTTATTATTTTACACATTTATTACAACTAAAAAAAGGGAAAATAATCAACATTTACATATATGTGATCATATATACATATTGCATACCTTAGGAGTTGTGTCATACATCTGTTCGACAAATTATTCATAACATTTAAGTTCACCATCTCTCTTCTATTGTTGTTGGTGAACTTAAAGGTTATGAATAATTTGTCGAACAGATGTATGACACAACTCCTAAGGTATGCAATATGTATATATGATCACATATATGTAAATGTTGATTATTTTCCCTTTTTTTAGTTGTAATAAATGTGTAAAATAATAACTTATATATAAGTTATTATTTTACACATTTATTACAACTAAAAAAAGGGAAAATAATCAACATTTACATACATGTGATCATATATACATATCATGACATCTTTAGAGTTACCATACATCCGCCTTGCAAACTATTCATAACATTTAAGCGTCACCAAAGAATTACTGCAGCAGAGAAGAGCTAAATGAGCAACTAAAATCTGCTTTCTCACTTGACCTTTTAATCAGAGGTACATCATAAATAACGTCACTGCTATCTCCACCATCATCATATAACTCACCATACAAGTCTTTGAGCATTTGATTTGTCCCATCATTAATGTGAACTGTCTCATTACTGTCATCATGATCTACCTCCATGGGATCATTAAAATTACCTTCATCATTCGTTTCATGTTCTTCACCTTGTACAACATCATTTCCAATACTAATATTTGCTGCAATATTCTCTTGTACTGGTGCAACATCATCCAACTGCTCATTATTTTGTCATAATATTGCTGATCATCTCGAAAAACCTCCCTAAAACTGCCTTTATGAAAATTACAAATATTAATAATTAAACATTAGTGCGCATATAAAAAATATTAAAATAATATAAAATTTTACAATATAATCAAAATGAATATAGATAATTAATTACCACGGGATGATAGTCATTCGATCCACCATCAATGTGCCCATATTTCCTACAATGCATTGTTGCTGTTGCTATTAAAACTCTAACATTATTTTCATAAGAACATTTTTTACAAGGGCAAAGCGCAAACTCGCCATCACCCCTTTCACCCTTTAAATTTTTTCCACTTCCAATGTTTTCTTCCATTGATGCAAATTATCCTATAAAGAAAATAATAAATCTCTCTCAATGGTGTAGAAAACCCAAGACTTGTTGAACTCAATGGGAGCTCAATATATAAGCAAAAAGAAAATAAAAGTGGGCATTTTACAAATTGTGAGCTTTTTAAAAAATGTGGGCTTTTTACAAAATTGTGGGCTTTTTACAAATTGTGGGCTTTTTTTATTCTTAATGCATTTTCTGTAGAATACTAAACAGATTTGTCCAAAATTTTATATGCAAACTGTAGTCTCTACTACGTTTGGAAAATTGGAGGTTTATAAAATATAAACTGTGAAAAAAATTGTACCACTATGATAAGAAGTTGTATGAAGCATTCCTTCTGCTTCACAAACGTGGAACTACCTTAAGAATGCTTATGGTTGATATAAATATTAGAGCATGGCAGTTAAATGTAGTAGTTATGCTAAAATACTGAATAACATCTTGAGAGTGCTCTTCAGATACTATACGAATGCACCAAATTAAGGTTGTACCATTACTAAAGATAAATGGCCAAAAATAGTCAATTTTGATATCGTGAATTTATGTCTTTCTCGGTAGCAAACTGGGGATAGGATGGAAAATATGAGAGAACTAAGTTCCAAGGACTAAAAAACCAAGGCCAACATAGTTCTGCCTTGAATCAGAGACAAAACAAAGCTGCCCAAAAAAGTGTTTGAGAGCACCCATTGAAGCTCCTATATATAACAGAGTCAAAATTTTCCTATTGAACAAGTTTGTATAGTCAAAGCCACAGCAAGATCAGATAGCCACGATCCTAAATGAGAACCAGAGCCAAAGCTAAGATAGATCCACGTTTAGTAGAACAAGACAGCCATAGCAAAGGATTTGACCACAGAACCAGATCATGAGAGATAGCAAGATTCTTGCTTCCACTGTGGAAATGTAGAAACTGTACAAGGGCTTTGCTTCCAGCAGATTTCATTGTGACAGTAATTGCTATGGTGTTGTAAGCGCTCATTAATAGAATATTAAAGCCATTCTGGAATTCTTTTAACCTGGAGAGGGTTTTCTGTGGTTATAAATCCTCATGTTCAAATTCCATTGTGGATTGGTTGTGTTTTATATTATGTTTTTACTGTCTGCAGTTGAATTTTCACATAGAAAATTATCAGTCTAAAGTGGAGCAATTTTGCGATGTTTCTTTTGGTTCCTATTGTGAAGTATTCCGCTTAGAACTCTACTCGTTGTAACAGAGGTATTGGGCATAGAACAGGGGACTTGGGTTTTTTGGAATCAAACTTCAGGTTAAGATGCTCATCTGAAGAATGGCACAGTGAGCCTTAGCATGGAGTTGGGAGTACCAATTTGAATTGCAGGTAGGGCATTGTACAATAGACCAGTTAGATTTCTGGACCCTAATACAAAAGTTTCTTCTTCTTTCAAAACGTGATTCTCCTTTTCTGTAACCAATGTGGGTCCTGTTCTTGTTTCAATTGGGGATGGATGAGCATTTTTTATTGCTCCAGATGATCACACTCTGGGTAGCCCTGGAGGCTATTTGGGGGTGATGAGTCCAATAGGTCTTAATGAACTGTTTCCCTCGCTGGGGAATACTATTGCAGTGGAATTTGATACTATTTTGGATGTTGAATTCCACGATCCTAATGGAAACTAGTACCTTCAGCTCCAATACCTATTCACAAAAGAGGGTGCCATAGTCATTCATGCGTGCAGAGAGGGTGAATTGCATGCATTGCAATAGGAGGTGTTGTTGTTGTTGCATTGGCCACTAGATTGTTTGTCTGGTTCTGTTACAAGCGCAGATTATTGAAAAGGACAGAAAAATTTAGTTCAGATATTGTGAAATTGCCTCAGAAATTCACCTACAAAGAGCTCAGCAATGCTACGAAAGACTTTTTTTTAATGTGATTGATAATCGATAATTGCAAGCAAGGGTAATCCCCTTGTGAAACCCAAATTTCTGAGCATTTTCTAAAACCTGATGACGGAGTCATTGTAATGAACAAGCGCCTAGGTCCATATTACGTCCAAATCTACCAAGCACCAATATCTATAAAAAAAAATCCACAGTATCTACAAACTAAGAAGAAGAGGCAGAAAATGTATTCTTCTTACCTGTTCGAATAGTGGTTGGGGTTTACCACGGCAAAAATTTGACAGAGCCCATGTAGCATTTCGTATCATTGAAATTCTGGCATTATCATTCAACTGGGCAAGCACCTGCCTCGGAGCTCCATGACTGAGGGCAAGATCCCTAAATGATGCAGAGTCTCCAGCAATATTTCCCAAAGCCCAAACAGCCTTACACGAACACCAGTTGAACTCAAAGTTGGGTAGTAGTTTTTTAAATCAAATTCCAAAATTACAGACGTATAAAGATAGTTGGGAAGAATAATTTTATGCCTCTAAAATGAACATGCTACCTGTTCTCGAACATTATCATTCCCAGAGGTAAGAAGTTCCACAAATATAGGCAGTGCCCCATAATCAATCACAACCTTTGTATTCTCAGAGGCTCCAAAAAAACCCAAATAGGGTCAACCCTACTACGGGAGGAAGGGCCTGCAGTAAGAACTTACCATTTTGCAAGAACTGAGGGCGAATGTTGTTCTACAAGAGCTGAGGGCGAATGTTGTTCTGCAAGAGCTGAGGGCGAATGTTGTTCTGCAAGAGCTGAGGGAAAATGCGCGCGTGATATCAGACGTTAATGTAGTTTTTTAAAAAATCATTTTTATGTAGCGCGCATTTGAATTTTAGCATTTCAAATCATTTTTATTTACATTTGATTTTTGCATTTCTAATACAAGTGACAAACAAATTTCTACAAGAGGTTGACATTTTTACTAGATAGCCATGAAAGACTAATTAAAATGTCTTAAAATGCAAGTGGAACTTCAAAATAAATGTAATTGAAGGTTCTCTCGACTAAATTTTTGCAAAAGTGCTTACATTATTTAAGTTATCTAGGATATTTTTTTGTATTACACAATCAAAATTAAATAATGAAATAGTTGGGTAGTCTTATTGTTTCAAATTAGGAAACAATTTTCAAATGGTGATGAAGTTTCATGTGATGATTAACTGACAATATTCTCCTTTCCTATCCTTGAAAAAATATACAAGGTTCCCTGTTGCCACATGAAACCCTAACTCATGTAGCAGCATAGGACCAGTCCTCCATTTTTCCCATCATAAGGCATTTTTCACATATTTGACGACTAGAATTTGCGGATTCCCGTTTTCCATGAGGTGCTAGGAAGGATAGAAGACTTAATTTTGACATTTGAAATTTTTTCAAAAACGTTCTTATGCCCTTTAATTTCCACTTACCAATAATTTTGCAACACTAGTCCTCTTCGCAATTGCAAGGCTGTACTCAAAAAGTAAGGAAAGTTACTTTTTTGGCTCACTCAATGATCCAGGTGGATACTGGTGGCCACCCGCCTATTCCACTTGGGGCCCCACCATTATCTCTTTCAGTTTTTCAGTTTTGGCACAACTTACTATTTTTAGCAGTTTTTCAGGTCTTGAACTTCCAGAGCCGTTTTGAGGCCCTAAACGACGTTTTTTGGGCATCACGCCTCCAGCGAATATCATTTTGTATCATAAACCCGTTGTGTAAACTTTCGCCCAAAATAGAAGAAAAGAGATATAAACGCCTTAGAAATAAGCCACTTCGAGGGGGCAACCTCCAATACATTACATAAATGCACAATTCTTGGATGATACAAATGAACAAACCCTCCTTCTTATATAGGAGTCCATGGGGCCACAATATAATCCTAGTGGGGCCACAATGTAATCCTAGCCGACCTAACAATAATAATGTAAGGGCACAATAATAACAATATGGGGGTTACAGGGTACAATAATAACAATAAGGGGGGCTACACTAACATAATAAGGGGCTATACTATTAATATAGGGACCTAACATGCCCCTCTCCTTAAAAAAAGTGTTGTCCTCAATGCTTGAGTAGCTATGGGTGCTTTTGTATAAAATTCTCATCCTCCCATGTAGAATCTTCAGTGGGTAAGTTCTTCCACTTGATGAGATACTCTGAAATTGATCGATTCTGTAGCTGTCGAGTTCTTGTTTCCGTGACTACTTCAAGTACCAATATGATTTTTCCTTCCTCATCAAGTTCCGCAATATTGTTTGAATCGGAAGATTTTCTCCTATAACCTTCTTCAAGCATGAAACATGGAAAATCGGATGTACTCGCGAAGAAGCAGGAAGCTCCAATTTGTATGCCATAGTACCAATCTTTTGCAACACCTTGTAAGGACCATAGTACTTTGGCGATAATTTATTATCCTTCTTTGCTTGCTTGAGGGACATTTGTTTGTATGGTTGTAGCCGTAAAAATACCCAATCTCCTACATCAAAACTTCTCTCGCCGCGATGTTGATCTGCCTGTTGTTTCATTCGATTTTGTGCCAAATTCAGGTTATCCTTTAAGAGTTGGAGAACTTCTTGCTGATGCTCGATGTGATCTTCCACTGCTTGAACCTTCGAATTTTCCCTTAAAGATGATGTGATCGATGGTGGATGATATCCATAAAGTGCCATAATGGGGTCATTTTTGCTGCAGTATGGAAGGAAGTGTTATACCACCATTCAGCGAGAGGTAACCACTTGACCCATTGTGTTTGTTTATCAGATACAAAACAACGAAGATATCCTTCCAAACATTTATTTACTATCTCAGTTTGACCATCCGATTGAGGATGATAAGATGAGCTATGAGCTAATTGAGTACCCAAACAAGAAAATAACTCCGTCCAAAAATTTCCAGTAAAAATGGGATCTCTGCCGCTCACAATAACCCTTGGGCTTCCATGTAGCTTTTGAATTCTGTCCATAAATGTAGTAGCAACTGTACTTGCTTTAAATGGATGAGATAATGCACAAAAGTGTGCATACTTGGTAAGTCTATCAACTACCACCATGATGACATTCTTTCCTTCACACTTAGGTAAACCTGTGATAAAATCCATTGAAATCTCCTCCCAACGCTGACTTGGAATGGATAAAGGTTGTAGAAGTCCCGGGGTCTTAATTGTCTCCACTTTATTCTGCTGGCAAACCAAACATTCCGCCACAAACTTTTGAATATCAGATTTAAGGCCATCCCAAAAAAATTCTTCTTCACCCTGTGGTAAGTTTTTAAAAATCCTGAGTGTCCTCCTAAAGGAGAAGTGTGCAATTCCAGAAGAATCTTTTGTTTTAGTTGGGAATTCTTACAAAGATATAAGCGATCTTTGTACCATAAGGAATCATTTTTTCCAACTAAATGTATCAGATGTACTAGGATCTTGCTGCAACTTTTGAATGAGTGTCCATACATCTTTGTCCTTCTTCCATTCATCTCTTGCTTCGGTTATCCAATCCGGTTGGATAATAGAAATGGCACAAAGAAATGCTTCCACCTCTTCATTCTTTCTTGAGAGTGCATCTGCAACAACATTAAGCTTTCCTTTTTGTAGATTATTTCAAAGTCATAACCCAACATCTTTGTGACCCATTTTTGCTGCTCTTCTGAAGATAGTCTTTGTTCCAAAAAGTGTTTAAGACTATCATGATCAGTTTTTACCTTGAAGTGTCTTCCCATTAGGTAAGTTCTCCATTTCTCTAGTGCATGCAGTATTGCTAACATTTCCTTCTCATAAATAGGTTTCTGTAAATACTTTCCTTTGATTGGACGACTTTCAAAAGCAATGGCTCTTCCTTCCTGCATTAAAACTGCACCAATTCCATTTCCTGAGGCATCACATTCCACAATAAAGGTTTTTGTGAAGTCTGGTGTAGCTAAGACCGGTGCTAGGCACATTGCCTCTTTAAGACGTTCAAAGGCCTTAGTTGCTTCAGGAGTCCATAAAAATGCATCTTTCTTCAATAATGTTGTTAGAGGTGCTGCTATTCTCCCATAATTCTTAACAAACTTGCGATAATACCCTGTTAACCCAAGAAATCCTCGCAACTACTTTATGGTTGTCAGGAATTTCCATTCCTTAATGGCTTTAATTTTGTTAGGGGTCTACTTTAACACCCTCGTGAGATACAATATGACCCAGATATTCCACCTCTTGTACTCCAAAGAAACATTTGGATGTTTTTGCATATAATTGTTTCTCCCGCAATAGTTTGAGCACCCTGTCAACATGTTGAACATGATCCTTCCAAGACTTGCTGTAGATTAGTATATCATCAAAAAATACTAGCACAAATTTTCTAAGGAAGGGTTTGAAAATGGAATTCATCAACCCTTGAAATGTAGAAGGTGCATTGGTAAGGCTAAAAGGCATGACCAAAAATTCATAATGACCCTCATGAGTTCGAAATGCTATTTTTGGAATATCTTCAGTCTTCATTCTAATTTGATGATATCCCGAACGAAGATCCAACTTGGTAAAATAAATTGCTCCATGTAATTCATCCAATAATTCATCAATCACAGGAATGGGAAATTTGTCTTTAATGGTGAGCTTAATTAGCTCCCTATAATCCGGACACATTCGCCATGATCCATCCTTCTTGTGTACCAATACTACAGGAGCAGAGAAAGAACTTTGACTAGGTTGAATTATACCCGCCTCTAACATTTCTGCAATCATACGTTCAATTTCGCT